>PVHX01003768.1:0-137422 GCA_004024805.1 Geosciurus inauris
GGCGGGCTGGGGGCGTCAGGGCTCCGTACTTCACCGTATCTCCACAGGTAGCAACAGGCCGTCTGCCAGAAAACATGCTCTTTTCTAGCAGGGGCGTGGACGTAGACAGGAAACTCACGGGTGGAATTCTAAAAGGTGTGAGTTAATCTCTCCATCTGGCCCTCTGTCCTCAGAACAAGGCTCTGCCTCCCTCTGTCTGCTAGAACGACACCTCCAATATACACATATAAGCTGTCCCCGCGTCCAGAATGTCTTCTTTAGCAGTTTTCTTAATTGCAGATTCTGGCTTCTGGGTGCAGGGCTCCTGCTGCATGGTCTCACTTGGTTCCTTGGACCAGTGTGCCCCTGTGCTCAGTTCTGCTGTCTCTGGGGCCTTCTCTGCTGGCGTGTGGTCAGCCCCTGAGTCTTCTGTTAGGGTTCTGCTCTGGAGGGCTTCCTCTGCCGCCTGGCCTTCTCTAGGGGCACAGCCTCTCAGGGGCACAGGGCACTCCTGTTTATCACTTTTCCTTTTTTCTTTTTTCTCTGGCCATTAAGCAATTCTGTAGTTTCTGCCATTGTGGGTGTCTTGTGGGGGTTATTCCCTTGTTTTGAGTATTTTGTTCATATTTTCTTTACTATGTTCAGCTTGGAGTGATGTGACTCTCCTCTTTCTGGCAAATGCTTTCTCGCTTATTACAGTTAATGGAATATGTTGATATTACATATCTATCTCATTATGCTATGCTATGCTGGGGTTGATCTTGACTTCTGTGGTTAGGCCTATTTAACCAAGACACACCTGATTTCCTTACCCAGGCAGCAAAATGCTAATTTTATTATAAGTTTATTTTGTCTAATTTGATAATTAACTTGGCAAGATATCCTAAGTATTTTACTTGCCCAATTTCTTAGTAACATTGGAAAAGTAATTGAAGACTGTTATAACATTAGCAACATTGAATGAGGGCAAAAATTACTATTATTCGGAATTCTTTGCTTCCAAAGAACTCTGAAAGCGATCTAGAAGCGAAGGGTCAGTGACAGAGGAGACGAGGTATTGAAAATTCCTGTTTCCAATGGATGTCACCCATGTAGGGTGGTGCTTGTGGTGTGGCTGTGGTCTGGCTGTGTCTCTTCAAGTTTATGTGTTGGGAACTTAGTCCCCAATTTCATATGGTAGTGGTCTTCGAAGGTAAGGCCTTTGGAAAGTAATTAGCATTAGACGAGGTCATAAGTGTGGGGCCCCCACAGTGGTGTTAGTGGCTTCATAAGATAAGGAGAAGAGACCCCAGAGGGCTCCCTTGTTCTCACCTTGTGAGGCCCCCTGCCAAGTCCTGATTCCAGGGAGGCCTTTGCCAGTCACCAGCACCTTGATACTGGACTTCCCAGCCTCAGAACATAACAAGTGTCTGTTCTTTGTAAGTTACTCAGTCTTTCCTATTTTGTCATAGCAGCATAAAACTAAGACAGGTGTCCTCCAACACAAGATTCTGTGTCCTCCAGGGCACACAGACACTCTGGGCCCCTGTGTAGTGCTGGAGCAGTGACACCAGCTACTGCTTCTCCACCACTACCCTGGTGCTACTTCTCAGCAAACACCTGACAGGCAGCAGCATTGTCAGATAGGCAAACACCAGCTGTTGACTGTGGCATTTTAAGATCAAAGCAGAAGCCGGGCGCGGTGGCGCAAGCCTGTAATCCCAGCACTTAGGGAGGCTGAGACAGGAGAATCGCGAGTTCAAAGCCAGCCTCAGCAATGGCGAGGCGCTAAGCAGCTCAGTGAGACCCTGTCTCTACATAAAACACAAAATAGGGCAGGGGATGTGGCTCAGTGGTCGAGTACCCCTGAGTTCAATCTCCAGTACCAAAAAAAAAAGAGCAAAGCAGAACCTGCCCCAAGGTCCGTACTGCTTTAAAAACAAACAAGGGTACATATCCGGGGTACTTCTTTTTCTCCACTTCACCGTCTCCAACACCAGGCCAGGAGGCGGAGGAACATTCCAGGCCACAAAGCTGCTCCAGAAATGTTCAGAGTCAAATTGGTAGGAAAACAGGCTTTATTCAAAGCCAGCTTTGAAGGAGGTGGAAACTTAACTGTCTCAAAAGTTCCATTTTCAGAATCCCTGAAGATGAGCAGAACTTTTAAAGGGGAAGAGGCAGGAAGTGAGACCAAAGGCTGGACATGAGCATACACAGACTCGGTCAGCCTGTGCTGGACAGGCTAGGGCAGGGCGACCCCATCTCTTCTTCCAGCTTCTCTGGGACCTGCCAGGGTCAGGGGTTGCAGCCCTTTAGCATTTGCTCTCAGTGGGAGGAAGTTCCTTTTGGTTCAGTAAAGGGGCTCCTGTGGAACCCTGTCCCTTCCTGCGGTGGCCAGCTCTGCAGGGTTTGACAGTTTCATACCTGACAGGGCCTTGCCTAGGGATGGCATGCCTGGCCTTTTACTTCCTGCCTTCTCTGCTGGTGGAGGAGAGCTGTGAGACCATTGCAGTCAGTCACGCCCAACCCACACACGTGGGGCAGAGGAGCCAATAAGTACCTGCCTCTCCCTCGAGCCCTGTGCAGAGTTCTGAATACACCTCCTCAAGGGTCCCAGCCTCCCATGAGACCGAGAGCTAGTCCCCTCCAGTGGTGGTGGTTGGGGCCATATGATTAAAATCCTAACCCAAAGGTAATAGAGAAAACACTTTCTCTATTGAATAAGAATTATACCAGAGGGGCTAGGGCTGGGGTCAGTGGTAGAGTGCTTGCCTAGCATATGTGAGGCACTGGGTTCAATCCTCAGCAGCACCACATAAACGTAAATAAATAAAAGTATTCTGTCTATGTACAACAACAACAACAAAAAGGTACTCTGTATTTAAAAAAAAAAAAAAGAATTACACCAGAATATGATGCCATATCCCAGGCAATCCTCTAAGAAATTGCCAACAGCAAGGAGCTCACTCCTTTACTAGCCAAGCAGAGATGACCCATCATGTACATGTTTTCAAGATAAACAATAAGTAGTTCTCAAATGAGGGGACTCAACAGCACCCTTCTTCCTATGCATCCTGGCTTTGCCTAGCAATGGGATTGACCAGCTGTGCCAGCTTTTTGGCTAGATCCAGTGAAAGAACATACTTCCCACAGCGTTATGGCAAGAGGCAAGTTCTACCAGGAGCCCTCCAAAATGAGGGTCCTAGGATCCCACAGGGATTGGGAGATGTGGGAGGTCTCCTGATGTTTCAAAAAGATGTTTACATTTTAGAGAGATGATTCCCATGTTCTGGAGAAAGACATTTTTGGGTCATAGAGCTAGAAGAAAGGGCCAGCTCAGGAAAAGCCCATCTAATCTTCTAGAAGATACATCTCAAGGAGGAGGCGCCAATGACCTTACCACAGCAAATTATACAGACAAATGATCTAAAAAAGAGAAAGGAAACTCCTTTCCCCATTTTCAACAGGAGAATTTATCCTGTTTGTTCATCCACAGCCCATGCAGTGAGGGTCCTTGTGCTGGCTTTCTCCTGTTTCCTGACCACCACCCCTTCTTCACCTCTGCTCCTAGCAATGGAGTCTACAGCAAAGGTGCTCTAAAAAATCATACTCAAAACTACAAGTGTGGGACAAAGTATTAAAATCCTAATGTAATAAAAAGAATGTGAAGATGAATAAGAAAAATAAGTGCTAAACCCCAAAAGAAAATTGCAATTTTACATTACAAACCTTTTTTCCATCAGTTATCAAACATTTTAAATTCTCTTTTTTTCTTTTTTGATGGTACTGGGAATTGAACCCTGGGCCTTGTGCATGCTAGGCAACTGCTGTACCACTGAGCTACATCCCCAGCCCTATTAAACATTTTAAAAGACAGTGTTGTATTTAATCAAGTCTGAGATGCATTAATAAGATGTACTACAAGAACAAAAGGAAATAATGATATGTACTAAATAATAACCAATAACCCATTTTTTCACTTGATGTGTTTTTCATTTCATTCATTTCAAATTCTTAGGCTTCAGAATTTCTGCATAGTTCTTTTTTGTGATTTTCATCTGTTTATCGGCCTTCTTGTTTTGTTCATGTACTATTTTTCTAGTTTTGTTGAGTTGTCTATGCCAACTTGTAGCTTACTGAGCTTTCCTAAAACAATTATTTTGAACTCTTTATCTGGCAATTTGGAAATCTCCATGTTTGGGTTGGTTGTTAGAACACCATGGGGTCCTTCGCTGGTGTCATGGTCCCCTGAGGTTTTGTTCTTGGAGTCGTTCTCGCTGCCTTCCCTCTGAAGAAGCAGCCGCCTCCACTTGTTTTTGCTGACTGGTTTCAGGAGAGGAGGGCCTTCACCAGTTGGCCTGGCTGGGGTCACACGGCTTTCTGGTTTCCTGGGTGTGCTGGGAAGGGGGCTCCCCAGGTCAGATGCCTTCTTTCCATCTGCAACCCCAGCCTGCTGCTACGAGCCTCTCATTCACGTCCCCTGGGGCAAAGCTCTGACCTGTTCTTTTGTTTGCTCCTCAGAACCCCAGAGCTGAGCTCGTGGTCTGCAGAAGGCTCACACCACCAAGTGCAGGGAGCGCTGAGGGAGCCAGCCTGGGGTAAGGGTGAGGTATGTGGAGTGTTGGGGCCTGGGGGCTATTGGGACTTCACAAATGAGGCATCCCAAGCAGATGGTGGGCAGGTTTCCTGATGCAGTCTATGGAACAGCTTCATGAAGGAGTCCAGGGACCACTACCTCTTGTCCTTGCTCCCAGCATCTCTCAACTACTCAGCAGAGCTGATCACGTCAGTGCTCTGGGCAAAGCCTCAGGCGTTTCTTGGGCAGCATCCTACACCGCTGGGCACGCAGGCATTTCACTTTCCCATTTCCCTGCAGGAGAAATCACTGGTCAGGAGGTCTCGCATGGGCTCCTACTCGCCTCTGCATAGCTTGACAACGCGTTCCTTGCGTCGCTGGGCACTATTCCACCGTGGGGATGCTCTGCAGTGTTGAAGGACAAGGGTTGCTTCCAGTTTTGGGGATGCAGCTGCTGTCACCCTTCACATATAAGTTTTTGTATGGACACGAGCTTCAGATCAATTGGGTAAATAAATACCTAAGAGTGCAATTAGTGGATCCAAAGCCAAGATAAATGTTTAGCTCTGTAAGAAACTGCCACACTGGCTTACAAAGGAGCTGTAAACTTTGCATCCCCGTCAGTAGTGGGTGAGATTTACTATTTATCCACACGTCCTTTTTGGCATAATGCAATTGCTACTGAAGCTGAACATGGCTTTATTACAGGTTGATGGAAAACCCAGAGAACTCATCTCTGGGGACCCCCTTCTGGACTCCATGGCTCGCTGCTTGGTACAATGAACACTCAGATCAGAGAAGCTGCTCTGGCAAAACCTGACAGCCAACCACTGCTCAGCACAAGGGCCACATGCTGGCACTCCTCGTGTGGCCCTTGAAATCCATATGTAGCCGCCACCACCCCTGCCAGGAATCCACTGTGGCGCTGTGACACAGAGCCCACAGCTGAGTGTCACCTGGTATAGCTGAGTCTATGTCCCAGGCTTGCAACTGTAGCCCAAGGAAGCCTGAGAACAAATCTTCTGCTTGTGCCTCACAGCGGCACAGCTCAGAAAGTGTGAAACCACCAGTGTGTTGAGGGTAGGCATGGTTTCGGAGAAGGTCCACAGCCAGACACGTGTGGCACTTGTCTACGACAGATGGTCACTGCAATGTAGAGTAGCAAGGACCCTGGGAGACAACCTGAGTGCCAGTGAGAACACAACAACCAAGTGACATGTGAACTAGCCACAAGAAAAAATACCACGCAGCCATTAAAGTGGCGTTTCTCAAGAACTTCTAAGGCTCTTAGAATAATTTAGACTCATACTATGAAGCTCCAAGGAAAGAAGCCAGATACAATTCTGTGTATACAGATAATCCAACTTCAAAAGGAAAATTCTATGAATGTAGATTGGAGCCTAGAAAAGCAGACCACAAAATATTGACTATAGTTTCTCCTGAGTTGATTTTACTTTTCTTCTTAATCATTTTAATTTTCAAGCGTTCTATGATATACAAACGTTTCTTTAAAGTACAAAGTGTCCTCTTCCAAGATGAGTTTCATACTGAAGGAAATTGTCCTCCCTCATTGAAATAAAATCTACTTAAAGTTGCTCATTGGTCTACAAATAAAACCAGTAACAGGCTTCTGAAGGAGAAAGCAGCTTTCGCATTCTTTATCAGCATATGTATGAGTTTCTCCGTGACATAAAGTTTGACCCAAGCTCTCAATTGCTGGATACACAATGTGGGCAGAACCTACACTGCCAGAATGAAAAGATTCTGAAAAGTTCAAGGGTCCTCTTTCTCAGAGACAGGCATGCAGGGCCGGCGAGGTGGCTCTGCTCCAGAGGCCCTGTGTGACCAGCTTCCCTTCCTCTGGCCTCTGCCACCTCCCAGGGTGCTGTCCTGATTGCGCAGTAGCAGCTGCCTCTTCTCCTTGGCGTCACTGTCTGGCCCACAGGGAGGAGGCCAGGGAGGCTCTGGGTCTCGCTGTCTCACCTCCAAGTTGACGCAAAGCCATTCAGTCCCTCCTGTTCACGTCCTGTGGCTCAGGCTTGTCACTTGGCCACACATGGCTTCCAGGAGGCTGGGAACCGTGGGCTCTGGCTGCCAGGGTTTTAGGAGAGAGAAGTGGGGGGCGGGGGCCAACTGCGCAAGGTGGGCAGGACGTCTGATGTCAACCCCCGGTGGGGGGCTCCCATGCCTACAGCTCTCGGTGACCATTCTTCAGGCAGACGTGCCAGTGTCTCCACCCAGGTCTCCTTCCTCACAGACCTGCTTCTGTCCTGCTCTTCCCAGCCCCAAAGACTCCGCGCGCCCCTCACACAGCAACAAAACCACTTCTCTATCCCCAACGGCTGTGAGCGTCTCTCTCTTGAATAATACAACTCATTCCCTTGGGGGCGCAGAACTTCCAGAGCCAAAAGTCTGGGATGGATCTCTTTCAGGATGCCCCACTCAGTCCTGGAATATGCTTTTCTATCCTTTCAAATGGCAAAAACAAACAAACAAGAGAAAGGAGAGCTCATCTTTCCAGAGGGTGGGAGACATTGTACTTTAAATTCTTGAAGATAGATCTATTGTAACAAAAACAAATTGTAGGCAAATATCAATAGGCTTGCATTCTACATTAAATTATAAATAAATCTCTATGCTATATGTGTTATGGGATGAATTGTGTCTCCCCCACCAAAACACACACACACACACACACTCACACACAGAAGTCCTAACTCCTGGTACCTCAAGAACGTGACCATATTTGAAGATAGAGTCTTTATGAGATGGTTACAGAAAGATCAGGTCATTAGAGTGGACTCATCCAATATGACTGGTATCCTTATAAGAAGAGATTGGGACACAGACACGTGCAGAAGACCAGGGGAGGACATAGGAAGACAGGCTATCTGCAAGACAAGGAGAGAGGCTCAGGAGGATCCGACTGGCCAACTTGGTCTAAGGACTTCCAGACTCCAGAACTGTGAGAAAATACATTTCTGTTGTTTTAGCCTTCCAGCCTGTGGTCCTTTGTTACAGGCAGCCCTGGCAAACTAATAGAATGCAATTTCCAAGCACAATGCAGATATTACAATAGAACATTATATAAATATTTGCTGATTTAAATGTATTGATTAGTAAGAGAGGGCGTTAGCTCTGGGACTGTGGACTTCTAAATTATGAATCCATGTTGAGCCCTCACCATTTAACCTGCTCTTGGGAGCTTGGATAGATGGTTTATGTAACAAAAGGATTTGAGGAGATCATCCCCAAGCCCTGTTTCAGTCCATGCTGAATTTATAAGAATGAAACCATTAGAAACCCCAGCCAAGGAGCTACTCAGCTTCCACAGAGTGCTCTGTGAAACCCCCTCAAAGAGGTCAGGTAAATTGAGACCACTGTCTACATCCTGCTAAGACCTAAGGCCCATTAGAATTCTGAGGGTTAGGGAATCTCAGAGGAAAGTAAGCCATTCGTTTAACCATGCATTTCCAAAGCCGGTGGGAGACCAGAGCAGTATCCCTTCCCAGGCCCTCCTCGTGTGTAAACATCCTGAGCTGCTGCATTCCGCGGGTTCTGCTGGGACAATGCCGGTCTGTGCTGCCACTTTGCAGAACCACAGTCTTTTTTTTTTCTAATACAGATTATAAAGGGAAGAGGTTTATTTTGGCCCACAATTCTGGTTGAAGGGCAAGAGGCCACATCCGGTGTTGGCCTCCTTGCTGGCAGAATCCCGAGGTGGCTTGGGCATCACAAGACAAGAGGTCTTCCTCTTCTTATAGAGCCACCAGTGTCCACTCGTGTGGGCTCTGCTCTGATGACCCTATCTAAGCCTAATCAGTTTTCAAAGGCCTCATTTCTAAACTGGGTCAAGTTTCCACCCTCTTAATACCTCATAATGAGGATTAAACTCCAACATGAGTTTCAGGGGGACAAACCATTTTTAAACCAAAGTTGGAAAGGGCTAGGAATATGGCTCAGTGGTAGAGTGCTTGCCTGGCATGCATAAGGCCCTGGGTTTGATTTCCAGCACCATGGGGGGGAAAATCGTACTTTAAACCATAGTAGGTATTAAAGAAAAATTATCCCAACACATATTAAAACAGCAAGGAAAGCCGGGCGCGGTGGCTCAAGCCTGTAATCCCAGCACTTAGGGAAGTTGAGACAGGAGAATCGTGAGTTCAAAGCCAGCCTCAGCAAGGGCGAGGGGCTAAGCAACTCAGTGAGACCCTGTCTCTACATAAAACACAAAATAAGGCTGGGGATGTGGCTCAGTGGTCGAGTACCCCTGAGTTCAATCTCCAGTACCAAAAAAAAAAAAAAAAAAAACAGCAAGGAAGACTTCATTCACACTATCAATATAGGGGTCAAGACTATGACCGTAGGGGAGAGAGATGGAGCTCAAGATGGGGCTCAACTCTGACTACAGCAAGGACCAGCAGAGGTTTATAGCCACCAAGCAGAATGAGGGGTCAGTAGGTAGAAAATGACTGACAGGAGATGTGGGGGCAGGGGATTGTTGCTACACAGGCTCTCTGGATGAAGGTTGTCAGAGTGATCAGACATCAAGGATATGGCAAATCTCCCCCAAGTGACTTAGCAGGATTCTTGCTAAAACTGGGCCAGACAGGCTGAAGAGTGGCCCAGGGATGAGCATCTCTGTCACCAGGTCTGTGTGATATTTAATCCTATCAAGTGACTGCTGTGAAGTCTACATCATGCAATCTCCTTCAATTCCTCTGCAAATAATCTCAGAACAATCTCATTTTGCAAGAGGGGAAAAGATGGGAATCCAACAAGAGATTTCAACTGCATTAGCTTCAGGCTAGTTGCCCACAGTCTGCTGGGAAAATAGGAAAAGATGCCTACGGTGAGCAGGTGCAGAGGCCTGTCTGATCACCCTGCCCAAGCAGCTTGGCCTTGGGCTTGACCCTGCCAAGCCCTTGTCCCTCTTCAGAGGATGCTCAGGCCATTTTGGACAACTCAGAGGAGTGAGATGACAGGTAGCCCCCTGCCAACTGCAGCCAAGAAAAGTCCAGAGACTATTTCCATCCAGGGTGTCACTGTGCTCACTCCCTTTTCTGTCTGTTGCCTCCTTTTATTCTCAGCTGCCATGGGGCATTTCTGTGGAAGGGTGGCAGCATCCTATTTCACTGGAACATGGATTTGTATGAGGTGAGAATACTGTGTTCACGGGAAATGTGGCAAAAACAGTGGTGTTGTGCTTTCCCCTGAAACTTCACTGTTTCTCACAAACCTATTTATGACAAAGGCTGAAAGCCCAATTGGAACAGCATGTGGCTTCATAAACACTTCCTTTGTACCTTTACACACCCTGAGGACTATGGATAAGAAAATTAAGAACCACCTGGTTCAGTGATTCCCACCCCTGAGTAAGAATACTGGGGAACTTGCAGCCCTTTAACTGCCCAAGTCCTATGCCCTGGGATTCTGCTGGGGAAGGGGGAGGACGTGAGCTTTTAATTAATTAATTAATTAATTAATTAGTTAATTAATTAATTAATTAATTATTTTGGTACCAGGGATTGAACTCAGGGGCACTCGACCCCTGAGCCACATCCCCAGCCCTATTTTGTGTTTTATGTAGAGACAGGGTCTCACTGAGTTGCTTAGCCCCTCGCTGTTGCTGAGGCTGGCTTTGAACTCGCGATCCTCCTGTCTCAGCCTCCCTAAGTGCTGGGATTACAGGCGTGCGCCACTGCACCCAACAACACTGAGCTTTTAAAGAAGATGCCTGTGAGAGATTTCTCAGGAGACTTTAAGCTCCAACCAGGATGAGACCATTGTTCTATTTTCACCTCCACACTTCATAGATGAGAAAACTGAGGCCCAGGGTAGGGGATTAACACAATTAATGGCAAAGTCAGACATGAAACTGGTATTGTGTGGCACTGCAAGTTTTTTTTTTTTTTTAGTTGTTAATGAACCTTTATTTTTATTTTATTTATTTGTATGTGGTGCTGAGAATCGAACCCAGTGCCTCACACATGCCAGGCAAGCGCTCTGCCACTGAGCCACCGCTCCAGCCCCGGCACTGCAAGTTTTAAGGGATTTACTTAACTTCCCCTGGTAACCTCAGTTGGCATGCAGTTTAACTCTAAATTTTCACAGAAAATAATGAAAAAGGTTGACGGGAAGAATGAAAATATACCTTATATTTATCATCGCTATGATACCTACCCCTTAGGATGAACAGACAAGGAGCTAAATGCTGATTGCTTTTATTGGCATTACTTCCCTGTGAAAACCAGCCATATCCTTCCCTTCCCAACTGCCCTGCGTAAAGTGATGCTGAAGTCAGGACATCTGCAAAAACATTCCAGAGCTTCCTGGGTTCCCCCCGGGCTTCTCACCACCCTCTCCTGTTCAAATCCTCCTCTTTCCACTCAGCCCGTGTGCTCCTTGAGTGTTCCCCTGATTGTCGCTGGATGTCAGACTCTCCAGCTTCACCTTTTCAACTTCATGACAATTCTGCATCTTTTAAAAATTTTACAATAGCACTTCACCATTAATTTGCATGCATTTGCATATTTCTATGTATCATTACAATTTGTGAGATATTGACTAAGTTGTATCTAGAGCAACTGGGGATAGATGCTGATTTTTAAGTGGGAGTGACATTTGAATGGGAACTGATTTTACTGTGGTCAGTTCCTTAGTTCTTTAACAAATATTTCCTGATACAACAAAATAGTCATCCTAGTCCAGTCTGTATTGAATTGTGGGAACCTGGATAATGATTGCTCAGTTGTACTCTGTAGTAGGTAATATGTTGTCCTAGTGGCTGAATATGGAAAAAATAGACTCAGCATCTCATCCATCCACCGCTACCAGTCTTTTTGTATGGTATACCTCTCCTACTTTCTTTTTTCTTTTGGTATCAGGGATTGAACTCAGGGGAACTCAACTACTGAACCACAACCCCAGCCCTATTTTGTGTTTTATTTAGAGACAGGGTCTTTCTTAGCACCTCACCATTGCTGAGGCTGGCTTTGAACTCACAATTCTCCTGTCTCAGCCTCCCAAAATGCTGGGATTACAGGTGTGCGCCACTGCACCTGGGTTCTTCTACTTTCCTGTGCTAACACTCCTCACTCTGGAAGACCGTGGTTGGCCCATGACTGTGCAGGGCCAATCATCACATCCCATCCTTTAGGGTTGGTAACAGGATCATTCTTCCATGAATGCAAACTCCATTTCTAAATGGGCAGCTTCTTAGCTAGGCTGGTGTCCAGCAGTTGTCCATACAACTCAGCCCTAGCTGTCTAGAAACCCCAGCCAGGGGCCACAGCGCTAGTCATTATGTTAGTAGCACAGTCCCCCTTATCCGTGGTTTCAGTTCTCTGCAGCTACCCATCATCTGAAAATATTAAATAGAAAATTCCAAAAATGAACAATTCATAAGTTTTAAAGAACTTTTTTTGGGAGTGCAGGGGTTGGAGGTACTAGGGATTGCACCCAGTGTGCTTAACCACTGGGCCACATCCCCAATCTTTTTTGGTATTTTATTTAGAGACAGGGTCTCTCTGAGTTGCTTAGGGCCTTGCTAAGTTGCTGAGGCTGGCTTTGAACTTGCAATTCTCCTGCCTCAGGCTCCTGAGCTGCTGGGATTATAGGCGTGCGCCACTGCGCCCAACTTAAATAACTCTTGTTATAGTATGTTGTTATAATTTTTCTGTATTGTTAGTAGAGTCAAGGAGCTATTTTTGTTACTCTCTTGCCATCTCTTCTGTGCCTTTATAAATTGACCCTGTCAAGGCATGTAAGTACAGGAAAACACACAGTATGGCAGGGTTTAGTGCCCTCAGAAGCTTCAGGCATCATCTGGGGTCTTGGAACATATCTCTGCAGAGGAGGGAACAGCTGTACCCCCTGTGCTATAAGGACATAGTATTTATGTATGTCGTCTCATCCAGATTTACCTGTTGGTTGGCAGCTACAGGAGCTACAGCTATTTTGATGGCTCCCCTTTTCCCGTGCCTTTGTCGAGAGGTTGCACAGTGTCCTTCCCAAGCAAGTGGAGATGGGAAAGTGTCTTGGAGACAAACCAGAGACTCGAACATTCCAGTTCTTTTTGTACATTAAAGAGACAAAGCAAAAGCATTTTGGCCCTTGTCTTTCAGTCTAGAATGATTGGAATCCTTTTGGCTACAACTGCTCTGCTGTCTAGGAGGGATTTTAAAGGAAAATAATTTCCACTGAAGTGAAGGAATAGGCCTGAGGCAGGGCTGAAGTCTGGACCAGTCTAGAGATACGATTCGATGTGCAGGTCATCGACTTCCAGTTAATCCAGGCACAGTGAGCATTCCCTACATGCCCGGGGGTGAACCAATTACTTGTATCTGGCGAGAAGGTGGGACACATACAGTGTCTCCAAAGTCAGGAACAGGTGGTGCAGGGGATGAGAACTTACACCATGACCTCCTAACAAAAATGGCAGGGGCAGGTGCTTTCCCCTGGTGGAGTCCTTAGACTGGCAGTGGTGCCACCCTTAGCCCTTGGGTCTGTGTGGTCCTCTGACTTCTGTCATAATCTCTACACAGTTTTTAACCCTTTGCCATTGAATGACCTTTATCACCTAGCTGTTATTTATCCATCAATCACACTGCCATTCCTTTTTGATAACATGCCTTAAGGTTTAGACCACAGTTAGAAAAAGACCAGTGGTTCAGATCGTTGGTTCTGAGGTCAGAGATGCCTGAAGGAGAATTCCCTTTATTCTGGATCTCAAGGCCACATGCTTAACTCATGCTTGCAGGCAGCTCGCTCTAAGTTCAAGGTTGTGACAGACAGCAGGAATGGCTCTCTTCACTTTTCCTTTTCAGAAAGGTAAATATTTACTGAACAGGGCAGCTGATTCCACCAGCCCCAACTCTAGGGATCTTGATGGCACCACAAGATGAAATGGGCAAGTTCAGATGACCTGCAAGTTCTGAAGGTGGCCGCAAGGTTCCGAACGCAAGAAGTCAATGCTCTCACCACACCAGCACCGCTTCAAACAGTTCTCTCTCAGCACAGAGCCTTTCAATGGCTGTGAGTCCAATTTTCCACTTTAACATCTTAAAAATCATCATGGGTAATACTGAAAATGGTTCCACGGATAGTTTTGGGTAGGAGGCCAATGCAATTTCCTAGGAATTGAACCAGATTGTCTCATAGCATTGAAAGACCTGTATTTTATCTGTGGGGAAAAAAGACATGAATGATTCCTTCCAAACTGGATTGTACGGAACTTGTACCATGGGCAACGTGACCCTAGTTATCTGGATTCATAAAAACAGCACCAATTCATTTCTATCACTCTATTTCAGAAATCAATTCCATGGAACAGTTTCCCTGTGCATGAAACCCTTAAAGCAGGTAGAGTGATTCAAAAGCTACTGCTTTCCCTCAAAGCTGCGTTGGGCTTGACAGGCCCCCAGTTGGATTCTAAAGGCTCTCAACATTGAAGATGCATCTGTAAACTGTGAAATATTAAAAGCCCAAATAAATGGCTCTCTTGGGGGCATATGTGCCCTAATTGACTAGGAATGTGTGTGAGCACCCTGGATAATTCAGTCACTCTTAATAAGGACATGAGAAAGGTGAGAGGTAGAATCCTAGACTCCATAAAGACTCCCACCCTGGGTGCTCACTCATCACTACATCGCTAGTAGAATGTTGCCGGGACTTTTCTTCCTCCCCTTGCCTATCAAAAAAGCAAAAGAGAAGTGATAAAACACTAGCACATGCCAAGAGGGATGTGTGCAAAGCCAAAGGCCAGCAAGCGGGTGAGCCCTGAGCCACTCACGGCAGCTCCCGTGGAGGCCGAGCTCCTGGGAGCCTCAAGTAACACCTAACAGAAAGCACTGTGGGAATTCAGTCAGATCCCAAGAAGGGCTTTTGGAAAATGAAAGGAAATGATATTCAGAATCATTGGATTTTCAAGTTTAGAAATTCACTCTATCAAACTAGAAAGGGGAAGTCCAAGTGAATATAGAAGAGTTGGAAAACATACTGGAAAAGGTAATCTGCTTGGAGGAGAGGGTCAAGGTGGTGAAAAAGTAAGAGGCAGACAATAATAAATGATGGGGAAAAAAAAAATCTCATGTGAAGACTGAGTCCCTCCAATCAGGCAAGACTGAAGAACGGAGATAAGTAATGAACATAGTCTTGTAAAATTCCTGTATTCCAAAAGCTCAGACCATGGAGCCATCTCTTAGTGTCCTCTATGGTCAAATAGGCCTGCACCAGCCAGTTTCTTGGACAGAAGGTAGCAACACTTATCTTGCTCCTTGGCCTCCGGGACCTGCTCATATGGCTGCTGTAATCAACTTGCCTCTGACATTCCCTGAAGCCATGTGCTGCACCGTGACCCGGCATCTCCCATCCTGATCTTCATGGACACTGGCTGCCAAGGACTTCCTAAAGCCTGTTCTTGTGCTTCAGTTATGATGACCACAAATGAAAGTCTTATATTTTGTTAGGAAATGCCCAAGAGTTCAAGTGTTTTGTTCCTTAGGGTGACAGGTGCAGTTAAGACTCCTTTCTCTGGATCATGATGCCTTTGGAAGGAAATGCATCCCCCCCACCCCTGCCCTGTTCCTTTTTCCTTTTAACAACTGGGTTTACACGAAACTTTGGTTTTACTTATATTTTGGCTATGTACAGGACAATCATGTTAAAGGTCGCATATCCTACAGGCAGAAGTAAGCACCAGGCTGAATAAAGCAGACATCACAACCTTAGATACACGACTTAGCTTCAGTATTAAGAATGTTAACTACACATGCTGACAAACTCTGCAGTCTTTAAATCCTCTTACGATCAAGGTGGAATGCAAATAAATATAAATAAAGATGTGAATAATTTATCCAGACGATTTGCTTTTCAACTCATTGACCTTAGATCTTTAACTACAATGTCTGCATAAATGTTAGCAGTATTGTTTCATGTGCTAATCATACCGGGGTGTAGGGCTTTCTTTTTTCTTTTTTTTACCTGAGGAATTTTACTTTCATATGGGGCAGTAAGTTGTACATCAAAGAAAGATGAATAGGAAATGACAGATCCTCCAAAGATTATGTGTTAGTCCATTTTCTATAACTATGACAGAATACCTGAAGCATGCTACTTTACAAAGGAAAAAGGTTTATTTAGTTCACATTTTTGGAGGCTGAAAATCCAAAATGAGGCAACACTTTTGGTTCAGCCACTGGTGGAGGCCTATAATAGACTGTGGGTGTGCACATGGGAGCCAGAGATCACATGGCCAGAGTGGAAGCCAGGGAGTAACTCAGGGTCAGTCTCAGGCTTTTACAACTTGCTTTCCAGAAAGCTCACTGCAGAAGACCAGGGTTCCCTTCCAAGAGCGCAACCCCAAAGACCTAAGGACCTCCTGCCATGTCTGGGACCTGTCTCCTGCCACTCTGGGACCAAGCCTCCAACACATAAACTTTTGGGAAACAAACCACACCCCAACTCTAGCAGCTGTTTTTTCTTTCAAAAGCAACGTAATAACATTAAAGCAAGATTTTGAGGAAATAGTCTTCATCCTACTGTCCCAATACAAAAGCCATTTTCAGGTGTGTCTTCTGCCTGTGAGTGTGAACATGTCCACGACGTCAGGTGGCACTTGTGCCTTTGCAGTCCGCCCTTCTGGGTCCGTGTTGTAAAGTACTTTGATAGGTACACATGCTCTTAAACATGACCATTTCTTAAAGGCTGCATGTCTCCAAGTTGTATTTTCCTAGACATTCTCTAGTGGTTGGACAGGCTAGTCACATGTAAGCTTTTGCTTTTTCAGAGAACTTGGCAGAGAGGAGCATTAGTACTTTCCAGTATTTTCCAGAAATACATTGCTTCCTAGTCAGACGGCACAGCTCGCTGAGTCCGCCAGCACGAGCCACTAGCACTCTTGACGTATTTCCATAATCTGGGGTAAAAGTTTCCCTCAAACTTCCTTTGATGGGCATTCCTTTAGTCACTGGGGAAGAGGAACATTTTTGCATGCTTTTGTGTCCTATTATTACAGTGCTGAAAATAAACTGAAAAGACAATAAATTCGAGTTAAATTTATTGAGTATCCTAATTAACGACATCGACTCCACCTACTGACCGAGGACATTGATGTGGCCCTTGTATGTCAAGTTCACTGCTTCTTGAGCGATGGCTTTCTCTCGCCTCCGCCCTAGTTCTGCTTAAGGAGGCCATCTGGCCGCTGTGTTCAGTGCAGCCTGGGAGCGCCACTGCTTTGTGTTGTTGTGAGACACTCCCTGCCTCACAGAAAAGGACATTGAGGCTGAGAGGGCAAGCGTCCTCAAGGTCAGACGGGTAGTGCCATGGCGGAGCCGGGGTTTGAATCCAGGGCAAACTTCCCGACTGTGCAGCTCTCACCAGCAGACCCCTACTAACCCGCCCCTGGTAGTTCCAACGAACAGCTAATTAAAAATCACCTCAGTCCTTTTGGCCAGCCGAGCTGCACGTTGATTCTCAGTAGCACCAATGTACGTTTCAGTGATGAATTCAGTTGGATATGAGGCTGTCCCCATGGCTGTCCCAGCAGTGGGATTCCATAAAACATGAGTCAGAGGGAGGCATCCAACCTGCTAATGTGGCCTGGGCCCTGTCTTTATTGTCGTGCAGGAACCAGATGTAATTACCTCTTGCTGACTGGTTTCATTAAGATCTAAGAACCTCTCATTCTTTTGGATGCACATCTAAATGTGTACTCACCGTGATAAAATCTACTGGACAGAAGTCCATGGATGTGCTAATTAATAAGACACAGTTCTTCTTTCAGTTGCTTTATACTTGAGTACCTTTCCAAACATTCCTTTGGGCAGCTAATGTGTCTTTTGATTTTTTTTCTTTATGCCCCTAATGAGGTCTTGGTTGCTGTCTGATCTGACAGGGTCTTGCTGAACAATGCTGTTCTGTGAACACAGTAACTTGAGAGATGCTTAGTGGCTGGGGACCTTGGTACAGCCAGTGTCCTCCTCCCTGTTAGGTGCTGGATGCTGCCAGCAATCCTGAGCACTTTCTAACTTGGTAATTGGGACATTTGGGGCGAATTTCCATCATCAGTGGGAGTAGGTACACTAAAATACCTGATTCCAAAGTGCACTCACAGGAATTGTGAGTCGGGGGAGTGCATGATGCTAGATTTCCAGGGAAATGTGAAATTGAGAATGAAGACCACCCTCGCTCACCACAAATGCCATCATCTCTAGCCTCCTCTGAATGCCGCTGATGAGCAGCCATGTAATGCAGGGTATGTGATAGGGAAAAGGCCTTGTTCAGATGGATTCTGTTGGTTGGCTGGTTGGATTTTTTTTTTAAATATTTTATTTTTTTTTAGTTGTAGGTGGACAGAATATCTTTATTTTATTTTTATGTGGTGCTGAGGATCGAACCCAGTGCCTCACGCATGCTAGGCAAGCACGCTACCACTGCGCCATAACCCCAGCCCCTGGCTGGTTGGATTTTAATCTGTTCCACCAACTGTCTAAGTACCTTAGTACCTAATAATATTGAGCATTTGTCGAGTATCTGGTTTGGATCAGTCCCTGAATGAAATGCTATTTATGCTATTTAACTCTCACATTCCACAATTATTATAATCCCTATTCTACAAATAAATAATGAAAAAGGAGGCCTACAGAGATTATGTAATTTGTCCAACATGTTAAAGCTATAAAGTGACAAGGTCAAAAACTTTTAAGTTTAAAGTATAACATCTATCCGGAAAAGTATAGTTGGATGACTTATCGCAAAGTGAGCTTGCTCATGGAACCCGACCCAGAAGGTGCCCCAGGACACAAGCACTCCCACCCCTTTCCAAGGTGGCTGCCATCTGGGTTCTAAAACCAGGTCCCAGGCTTGCCTGTGTCTGAGCTTTCATGGAGGTAGAATCATACAGCATGTGGCCTTCTGTGTCTGGCTCCTTTCACTTACAGAACTGATTCTTTCACGGAGAGGTTGGGGGTCATTGAACCCAGGGCCTTGCACAAGCTAGGTAAGCACTCTGACGCTGAGTTACACTCCCAGCCTCCAGAACTGATTCTCATGCGTGCTGTAGTAGTGACCCAGTTTCATTGCTTTTCACCTGTTGCCGTTTTTTGAAAACACATTCTTGTGCGCCCCCCCCCCGCTCTGCTGCATGACTTCTACCATAAATCAAGTGTCCCTCTATGGGGGTCTTCAGGCTTTCCGACTTCTTCTGATTGTCCATTTTTCTCTTCTTGTGTCAATAGCACACTGAAGTCTTTCTGAAGTCTGGTACCCAGTTGAGAAACTCTTCCAATGTTTTTGGTCTTCAGAATCACTTGGTAATTCTATTCTCTTTGCATTATCATGTATCTTTTAGAATTAGCTTATTAATTTTCATAAAATACCTTCTGGGATTTTAGTTGGGATTTTATTGCATCAGGACAGATAAATTTGGGAAGTGCTTTCTTTATATCATTGAATTTTAGTCCACAAACATTTCTCCATTTATTTAGGTCTTATTTTAAATTTTTAGATACCATTTTATAGTTTTCAGCATAGTAATCTTGAACGTATTTTGTTAGATTTTTCTGGTTGTTAGACTTTAAGATGTTATCTAAGTATAATTTACAATTGTATTTTTGTTCTATTAATTTTTATAGATTGACTATGTTTTCAACAACCTTGCTAAATTCATTTATTAAATCTAACAAGTTATCTATAGATTGTCTGGAATTTTCTAAATACAAAATCAGTATTTAGAAAATAGTATAAATCAGTGTTATTTCTTCCTTTCAAATCCTTATACTTTTTTTTCTTTTTTCTTGACTTCTTGCACTGGCCATGATCTTAAATGAAATGTTGTATAGCAAGGGACTATTCAAGCTAGTGTTTTTGTCTTATTTCTGTTCTCAGAGGGAAGACTTACAAAACTTCATGCATATGTTTGCTGTGAATTTTAATAATAGATTTTTTATATCAGATTAAATTAAGTTTCACCTATCACCAGCATGCTAATAATTTTTATTAATGTATGTTAAATTTTATTATATGCTATTTTTAGATTTATTTCATTTTGTTTTACTTTTTGGTATCAGAGACTGAACCCAGGGGTGCTTAATCACTGGACCACATCCCTAACCCTTTTTAATTTTTTTTTTAGGGGGGGACAGGGTCTTGAGAAGTTGCTTAGGGCCTCACTAAGTTGCTGAGGATGGCTTTGAACTTGGGATCCTCCTGCCTCAACCTCTTGAGCTGCTGGGATTATAGATTTATTTAGAAAATTATATGGTTTTTCTCGATCATTCCATTAATGCAATGAAGAACACTGATCAATTTTTCAATGGTGAATTAGCCTAGTTTTCCTGGAATAAATCCAGTTTTCTTGTGATGTATTGTCTTTTCTGTATAAAGCTGTTTTTGGTTTGCTAATATTATTATTGATTGATTGATTGATTGGTACTGGGGATTGAACCCAGGGGTGCTCTACTGCTGAGCTATATCCCCAGTCCTTTCTCATTTAAAAAAAAAATTTTTTTGGTACTGAAGATTGAACTCAGTGACACTGGACCACTGAGCCACATTCCCAGCCCTATTTTGTGTTTTATATAGAGACAGGGTCTCACTGAGTTGCTTAGCGCCTCGCCGTTGCTGAGGCTGGCTTTGAACTCACAATTCTCTTGTCTCAGCCTCCCTAAGTGCTGGGATTACAGGCTTGCGCCACCACACCTGGCTCACTTATTAAAAAATTTTGAGACAGGACCTCACCTTGTTGTTGAGGCCGGCCTTGAATTTGTGATCCTCTTGCCTCAGACTCCTGAGCTGCTGGGATTACAGGTGTGCATGGTTGTGCCCAGCTTTCTCTACTTTTCTTGAGGATTCTAATGGAAGTTTATCAACTTTATTAATCTTCAAAACACCAATTTTGATTTTATTTCTCCTCTGTTGTAAATTTGTTTTGTACTTCATGAATTTCTACTCATATCTCTCTTTTTTTTTTTTTTTTTTTTGGAGGATTGCACTCAGGGGTACTTGACTACTGAGCCATATCCTCAGCCCTATTTTGTATTTCATTTAAAGACAGGGTCTCACTGAGTTGCTTAGTGTCTCGCTTTTGCTGAGGTTGGCTTTTGAACTTGCAATCCTCCTGCCCCGCCTTGCTAGAATTGCAGGTATGCACCACCACAACCAGCTCTACTCATATCTTTACTATATACTTCTTTTCATTTTCTTTGAGTCTTAATTTGTAATTAAACTCAGTGATTTTTCTAACTTCTTATTTATTTTTAGCCTTTTCCAACACATTTCCCTGTAAACTTTAGTTCAGTTATATCCCACAAATTTTAGGATATTTGCACTATAGTTCAGCTCAAAATATGTTCTAACTTCCATTGTTATTTATCTTTGACTTGTAGTTTACCTAGAAGTGCATTTTCAAACACATTTGGATTTTCTATGTATCTTTTTTTTTAAATATTTCTTAGTTATACATGGACACAGTGTCTTTATTTTGTTTACTTATTTTTTTAATGTGGTGCTGAGGATCAAACCCAGTGCCTCACACATGCAAGGCAAGCACTCTGCCACTGAGCCACAATCTCAGCCCTCTATTTATCTTTTTGTTGTAGATTTCTAGCTAAAGAAAAAAGTAATATGGTTTATGTACTTCAAATCTTTTGATAGTTTTCAAGATTTTATTCGTGTCAGCATGTGGTCAGACCTTGTGAAGATCTGTGTGAGCCTCAGTGTGTTCTCTGCAATGGTTGGGGTACCAAGTTCTTCTGGGTCATTTGGATCAAGTTTGTTAAATAAATTTTTCAAGTCACCTGTGTTTGTTTTGATTTTATCTATTTTATCATTTATCAAAATAAATGTATCAAATTTTCCTATTATCATTGTAAATTTGTTTCCTTCTCTTGACAATCTGTCCATTTATGCTTCTTATAAGTTGAAACCACATTTGGTGCTATGTAATCCCAGCGACTCAGGAGGCTGAGATAGGAGGATTGAAAGTTCAAGGCCAACCTCAGCAACTTAGCAAGACCCTATCTTTAAAAAAAAAATTTTTTTTTTTTTTAAAAAGCAAGGTCTGGGGATACTCTTCAGTGGTAAATCACCCCAGAGTTAAATACTCAGTGCAGAAAAGTTGTAAGTTGAAGTGGTGCTAATAAGGTGTATATAAATTTCTGAATTGTTTTATCTTCCTGGAGAGTTGGATATTTTATAATTATGATCTGTCCTCCCTTATCTCCAATAATGCTCCTTTACCTAGAGTCTACTTCGTCTGATAGTAAAGAGCTAAATTAGTTTCTTCTGTTTGCATGGAAACTAATTTTTCCAAGCTTCAGTTGTTTTGTTGTTGTTGTTGTTGTTGTTTTTTAACAAAAACAAAACCCAGATTAAACCCAGAGGCACTTAACTACTGAGCCACATCCCCAGACTTTTTTATTTTTTATTTTGAGACAAGGTCTTGCTACGTTGCTGAGCATTTCTCCAAGTTACCCAGACTGACCTTGAACCTGCTCTGGTTTGAGGAGCACGCTGCCGGGCCCCCATTCACCTGAATCCTGCTGTTCTGAGCACTCGTGGGAGAACATGGTAAGTTGTGGGAGCCCCAGGGATGAGATTAATCAGGAGGTCTTGGCTGGAGGAACAGAGGGCTGCTGCAGTTACTTCTGAGAAGCTGAACTTAACTCCAGGACCTAGAGGGGCAGCAGCTTGTATCTGGCCATCCTGGGTGGTGAGTGGAGATGACAACTCTGGTGGAGACGACCATTTTCTCCACCTGAGAGGCAGGGGGACTATCTGCCCCCAAAGTGTTTTAAAGTTGAAAAGAACAATTTCACCATCCTTAAAAAAAAAAAAGAGTTTTACTGGATTAGGGAGAGTATTCTAAACAATATCAAAGGATATCTCCCTGCTCAGGGACTGTTGACCATGACCCCCACTCTGAGGTTGTTCTCTTCTAAGACAAAGGCTCAGGGTCACCCCAGGAGCCCCCGTGGCTCCTCTCTGGATTGTTGCCACAACTGGCTCCCTGCCCTGGTCTTCCTTACTCTAACGCATTCTCTCCACACAGAGCTGGAAGGCTCTCCCCAAACTAAAAACCCGAGCATGAAGTTTCTCCACTGAAAATTTCCTAGTGGTATCTTGTGACCTTCAAGGTGAGGCTTGAGCTCCAGGCATGATAAACTCAAGATCTCCACAGTCAGCTCTTGCCCTGCCCAGCCTGCCCCTCCTCCCTCTCTACCTTAGCCCTTACACCCAGCCGTGTGAGCCACACGTGTCTGCACTTCATGCCCCCGTCACTGCCACATGCTCGCCAGCCCACCTCAGTGGACCTGACTGTCCAGCAGTGACCTGCAACCACCACCTGGATGGCCACTCAAATGAAACCTACCCTTCCTCCCACCTCCACACCCAAGAGAGTCCCTCAATTGCTGGGTTCAGGCTCGAGTTCACTAAAGAGGTTTAGGACTCATGTGAGGGTTCTTCACGTGTAGCACATGCGTTGCTCACGTGGCCAAGCGGCGTGGTGCTCTGGTGGGTAGCCGAGGCTTGCTGGGTCATTGCTGGGTGGGAGGTTCTGGCTGCTGGTGTGGCACTGCAGAGCCAGCACAAGGTTACCCAGCAGGCCAGGGCTCCCTGCCCACCAGCACTTTGATAATTTTCTGTGATCCTGAAGTCTTTCCTCGTGAGAATTGGGGGGCCCCTAAGGAGCTCCAGCCCAGACCTGTAAGTCCCCTTGCATCTCTCGGGCCTGCATGGAGCATACATGGCTCATATTTGTGGGAGGCAGGCTGCCCGCTGCCTGTGGGAGAATTTGCCCTCGTGTTGAGCTGTGAGCACAAAAGTGAGTGGCAGCCTGTTGGCAGCCAGGAGACCAGGAAGGGAGGAGGGTGACCTGGGGTCTGGGTGATGTTGCTGGGACCGCATGGTAAGAAGGATACTGAGGGGTTGGGATGACCTAGAGGAGTGGGTACAACGAGTGACTACAGAGCCATCTAAAGAAAGTAACAAGCCAGGCACGGTGGCCCAAGCCTGTAATCCCTGCATTTAGGGAGGCTGAGACAGGAGAATCGCAAGTTCAAAGCCAGCCTCAGCAATGGCGAGGCGCTAAGCAACTCAGTGAGACCCTGTCTCTACATAAAACACAAAACAGGGCTGGGGATGTGGCTCAGTGGTTGAGTGCCCCTGAGTTCAATCCTCGGTACCAAAAAAAAAAAAGAGAGAGAGAAAGTAACAATATATGCTCTTCCCTGCTTCGGCCTGGGGCGCCTGTGCTCTGGGGTGTGGAGCTAGGCCAGAGTGGTTTGGGTCTGTCTTCTTGATGGGTTGGTTGTTTTCACAGATTTGGGGTGAAATCCATGAGTGAGTCAGTCAGTGATTTTAAACTACTTCTGTACGGAGGCAAGCGTGCACATCAGAAGGGTGGAGGCCCCCAGGGAGTCCCAGACCAAGACGGGAGCCTTGCGGAGCAGCGCCTGCTACATGCCGGGGATGCTCTGCTGGGGCACAGCCTGCCCTTCTCAGCAGTCAGGGCGTTTGGGTGAGAGTGTCCTTGGCATGCTCACTGTGACAACAGCTTGGCGAGGAGCGTCTCACTGGGGAGAGCCGGGCAGGCGGGCAGTGTGGCTGCCCACTTTCCGGGAGTGACCACTTCTGTGATCGCTGTCCTCGTCGCCCATGCTGTCCTGGGCTCTGCAGGCTGTAACCCTGCACGTGGACGGGAGCCCGCGAGCCCCCGTGCTCTGTACTACCTACCGCGGTTTGGGTTTGGGAAGAGCCAATGTCCCTGCACTGTCCCCCAGCCCCCAACGCACACCACCATCACCCTTCCCGGGCGGGGTGGCTGCTGAGAGAACAGGAAGTGGCCACCCCAGCTACTTGATATTCTGGGGAGGAAGGCAGCAAGAGGCAAAATCCTCAGCTGAACCTGCCTGGCTGCTCTGGAGGCTGCAGGGCGCTTGGCAGACGGCCAGGAAGTGAAAAAAACAAAGCTTCCAAAAGCCCACACTGCCAGGGGGCCTGGGACAGGCGGTGGCTTCTGCCGGCCCCACCCTGTGGAGAACTCCTGGGGGCCAGAAAGAAGAGGACGCTGTTGTGCTGGGGTCGGCCTCATCCTGTAAGAAGCCAGTCCGAGGGGTTGAAGGACTGGGCACCTCACCAGCAGGGCCCAGCTTGCTGAATGGGTTGAACAGTGCCCACCCCCACAGTGCAGATGACTGATGACATTCAATGACGTACATAGGCCTCAAGGTCAGATCCTTAGAGAGTGATCCCCGAGATGAGGGAGGGGAGCAGGGGACCAAGTCATGTTAGTGGGTGGGCCAAGTAAACTTCTGGTCTCCCCCATTTCCTGGGAGTCTAGACTTCCAGAATGTAAATCCTATTAAAATTGACAAGTGAAAGAGACCCAAGAAGCACCAGGCGCATTCCTGGGCTGACAGAGGCACTAGGGCCCAGAGCCAGGAGTGTTTCCCTCCAGGCACAGACAGACACACACTCTGCCCCATGGTGGTCCCCTCCAGGACAGGGCCTCCTCAGACCTGTCCTGGCTGACTTCTCGGAGCTCTGCTCAGGTAGGGCACGTGAGGAGGGTGTGGCAGGGCAGGGCGGCGGGCTGCTTCACCCTGGCCTCTTACAGGCTCTCCCTGGTCAACACCGGCTGCGGTGCTGTCAGATATTGTACAGGCCTCCAGAATCCAGGAGTCCTTCAGCAAAACCTACTGACTTGCAAAAATCCTGGTGACTCAGCCCCTGAAAGGCTGACCAGGCTTAGGTGGCCCTGCCTGCTCAGAAAGTTCCAGAGCAGGTGAACAGCAAGGAGAGTGCAGAGGTGACTCTACTGCATCCTTGAGAGCGAGCCAGAGGCCACTCTGACTGATGGGAGTCTTCAGGTCTCCAGACTGGCACGGACGCGGAGGTCTGAGGGCAGGTTGGGGTGGAGGCGCCACCTGGCCTGCCCAGATCAGGTGCTGCATGGGATGGACTGAGGCTGAGAGCCAGGGGTAAACAGCACCCACACCCACTGCGTCCACAGCAGGAGGAACAGTGAGAGGAACCCCAGACACATCTACTTCTCCTTTGTCCCAGGAAGTGGGAGTCCCTTATGAGATTCTCCCTGTGCAGCTATTTGAGATGCGGACATGGACAACGGACATTTAGGGATCAGCGGGAGGGAACAGCCTGGCAGCCATGGAGGGTGCTGGGACGGTAGGGAGACAGGGGCCCCAGAATCCCGCAGGGAGGCTCTAGGAGTTGTAGAGACTTTTCTCCAAACCTGCAGGAACTTCCCAAAATAAGACTTCCAGTCCCCCGCAGCAGCTCAAGGGACTGTCACCATGTTCTGTGGACACTGAAATGTCTAGAATGTCAGGTTCATCTGCTCCACAGGCAGCTTCCCCAGAGGTGCAGGGGAGCTTTTAATGGAAGTGTCATGACTACTACTGCTTTTAGAGTATTGCCTCTGCAGGGCTCTTCCCCTCCTATTTAGTGGATGTGTGTGTGTGTGTGTGTGTCTGTCTGTCTGTCTGTCTGCTCACCCCCAATAGGTGGCCACCAATAGGTGTTACAAGGACCAGTCCCAGAAGCTGGACTCCAACCAGCCATGTCCAACCACGTTGAATACTGTGTGGCCTTAGACCAGCGTCAGGAACATGCTTGGCTCTCTTGGCCTGTCTTTATGCATTCATCTTTAAAAAGGATTTTAACCTTTTAGGGGTGTCCAAAATTCAAGGGAAAGGATGGATGCAAAAGGAATCCACTTACGATTACTTTTTAGATGGACAGGGCATCTATACCTTCATTAATTTGCTCTATTTATTCAATCTACAAATAGTCCTTGTGCTTGGTATTCAGAAGCCAGCGGTGAAGGAGAGGCAGTGGACACAGCCCTTGTTCTCAGGAAGCCGAAAGCTCAACAGGAAAGGCAGACATGAATAAAAAATGCAGATACACAGATTGTGTTCCATGTCACGAAGGGTCAGGTCAGACAGGGAGCTCTGAGGGTGGGACAAGAGGGACACTTACAAGGAGCAATTCACCAGCACTGACCTGGAGGATGGGCCAAATGACCCTGGAGGGGGGCCCAGGAGGCTGAGGCTCAGTGGAGGATCTGAAGCCTGGAGGTCTGTGCACAGACATGGAGCCGATGGTAGCAGATGTGTCCTGGACATGCAGGCCAGGGTCAGAGAAGGCACTGGGAAGGAGGCCTAGGACAGGATGGGGAGTGCTTTGGGGAAGTGGTAGGACCATCGGAAATCTGCCTCCTGGTGATCCCACTGTGTGCATCTGGGCCAGGCAACAGTCTTCCACATGGCACAGCCACCAGCACTTGCCTGCTCCTATCACACCCAGGGCCACATCCTAGGGCTTTGTCTCTTATCTCTGGCCCCAAGCACAACCCCAAATAAGACTGACTAAGCCACTGACTACCCAGGACTCAAGGCCTGCACCTGACTCTGGCTTCCTTGGCATCTCACTCTGCTCAAGGTCAGGATCCTAAGCTGCCTCCTGGGGCCATGAGGCTTTGGCCTCCTTCTGAGTACACAGCAGGTTTCAGAGTCTGGGACCACAATGATCTGGATGGATATTCAAGGGTTGCCAGAGCAGTGCACCCGAATGCTGAACAGACAGATGAGGAAATGCCAGAGGCTCCAAGATGTTTGGAAACAAGCCGCCCCTTGCCCTGTAAATGGAACATTCCAAGGCCAGGATTCCCACGCAGACAGCACAGCCACCACCCCAGACACCTTCCAGAGGGACTTTTAAGGAGTTACAGACACAGACCCTTAAATGGGTTTGATATTATAGCCCTCACAGAGAACAGATTTCCTCTGGCTCTTGACACTCCTACTCTGTCCTTAAGCAGTTCCAGACACTAAGTGCTTCCTGGTTCAGCCCATGCTGGCACCATGCTGCAGGTGTTGTTTATGTTTGTTTTCAAGAGGAGGACAGATTCAGGCAGCAGGGGACAAGGGGACCTTGCCCACGGGCAGCACACAGTCATACTTGCAGCTGCTTTAAGCAGCCATTTCTGCTCTGACCTTGGACTTGGGCTAGGATCATTTGTCCTTGGTTCCTTTCACTTTTGTGACTAAGAACATGCAACTATCAGGGTCCTTGTTTGCGCTTGTTTTCAATCTGCAGCATTCGCTACAGGCTGATCCAGGGCTCCGGCTGCCCCACATGATTCTGCTGCCATGTGCCCAACTCCACAGATGCTGACATCAGCAAAACCGTGTGAAGGAGGGTCTTCTGCAGCTGGAGCCTGCCCAGGCGTGTGGTGGGCAGCCAGCGGGCGTCCTCTGGCATCAGACTTTTATCCGGACAAGCTCGGCAATGATTCCTGGGAGAGGCTGGTCTCAGGAAAAGAAAGAAGCTTTCTGTGAAAGAAACGAATGTCCCAAGATGCCTCCTTCAGCTAAGAAGAGCTAGAGAGTGATACACAGTCCTAGATTTTAGAACCACCGTGTTGGACTGAAACAAGTAGCACAAAGAGGAGCACAAACGAGAGCACCTTAAGACTCAGAGGACACACGTGCTTAATGGTGTTAGATGAAAACAACGGTGGCTACAGGCGGAGCACGGAAAAAAAATTACAGAAGGCCATTGTTTTGGACTAGGCTTCTGCACAGGCCCGCAGACCAGCCTGAAAATAAAAATGGAGTCCCTCAGGCTAAATTCCACATCACCAGCTGAAACTAAGCTGTTTATCTGACCTGTGGAAACTAAGCTGTTTATCTGACCTTTTCGAAATCAGGATTAGAGAGATAATAGCCAAATTTCCCAAACAAGCTGGTTTTGATAGCGTGATAGTGAAGTTCCCTCTGCTTTAATCCTCCACAAAAGAAGTCACCTGAAATAACCCGACCTTTACCAATGGGCCGTTTTTCTCTTCTTCTGTTCCCCTTACTTTTCACATTTTGTTTCTGCCTTTAGTCTTTCTCTGTCTATAAAATTCACCTCTTCTGCCCAGACCATGGGTTCCCTTTCTTATTTTGTGGAAAGAAGCATTGCAGGATTCTAGAGTAGAAAATAAAGGCAACTACATTCTGTCAACTGAACTGTCATCATTTTTCCTTTGGTGATGAAAACATCTTAACTCTGAAGCCCCCTTGGAGCTCCTACTCTCCATGAATGAAGTTGTCTTGCTCTGCGAACGGCTTAGAAGCTTCGCAGAGACACTGTCTGTGGAGAACGTGATTTGAAACTATGGCTAAGACAATGTACTGAAGTGGTATGATTCAGAAATCAGTTAAGACTAAGCAAGAAATGTGGTTTTATTTTTCTATAGCATTAGATCTCACTCTTCTGGGCTCTCACAGCTAATCTCAGTCACATTAGAGTCCCCCTCTCCTCTTTTCTCTGTCGTTCCAGAAAGTTCCAGGAGCGAGGGGGCTATGGTGGGATGACAGGTTGCTGAGGCTTTGGGAGGGGGGAATCTCGTCCTCACTGTCGTCTTCTCTCACCGATGCTGTGTGTCATCACCGGTATCTCAACTTGTGGTATCAGCAGGAACTTGCGCTGTCCCACCTGACCTGTGGCCAAGCACAACCCATCCACAAGCCTCTCCTGCTGTCCACACAGTCGTCCAATAGCCTCTCGTGCGTGTGGCCTGTTGTTGCTCAAGGACACCATTCAGTGGCTCCTGTCTCATGCTAGTGCCAAAGGTGGGCCAAGGTCTAGTCCCCTTGGTCACCTCACGCCATTTCTTCTGGAAGCCATTGCTGCACTTCTACATTAGGGCACCTAGCAGCTTCTGGGATTCTGGTGCCTCTCTGAGGCTCACAGCCTGAGGATCTGCCACTCTGTCTCTTTCCTCCAGAACCTGTGTCCAAATGCCCACTTGACTCCAGTCTGTGCAGATCAGGGCCTGGGAGGTGAGAGGTGGGAGGCCTGCCTCAGTCATGCTTTCCCTTCCTGTGCTTTCTGCCAAATATGTAGTCTGCACCCTGATCCTTTCTGGGGTTTTGGTTTTTTGTACTAAGGATTGAACTCACTGGCACTTTACCACTAAGCCACATCCCCAGCCCTTTTCATTTTTTGAGACAGGGTCTCACTAAGTTGCTTAGGGCACAAGTTGCTGAGACTGGCCTTGAACTTGCAATCCTCCTGCCTCAGCCTCCTAAGTTACTGGAATTACAGGACAGCCCCACCACGCCCAGCCCATTCTGTTATGATGGGTTTGTTTTGTTGTCAGTTTTTAGTTGTTTGTGCCCAGGTCTGTAGTCAGTATTCAGTATTCAATTTGAAAAAGGCAGAACATTTCCCTCAACCCAGAAGCTTCCCTCGTGAAATGGCCTAGACTTCAGAAAACCAAACAGCCTATCAGCTCTCCCCAGTGTGTCCCTCTGTCCCACTCTGCCTTTTCCTTTTGTAAGGAGCACAACCTGGTCCACCCGCAGCTACTATAAGGCCAAGGTACTTAAAAAGATGCAAGGATGGGGGACCCATGAAGCTACTGTATCCTCCACATTAACTCGCTAGTTACAAAGTCACCTTCATTACATTCACACAGTGCCTTGTAGTTTACCAAGCCCTTTCACATTTTTGTCTCAGCTACTCTTACAGCACCCCATTGTGTGTGTGTGTGTTCGTGTGTACACAGATTATCGTGCCCATAATGCAGATGAGAAAAGTGAGGTCCAGAGTAGAGATGTGATTTTAAAATGCCCCACAGCTGGTAGATGTCAGAGATGAGACAGGATCCAGTTCACCCCACTACAGTTCTGTTTCCAGGGAGCCTAATAATACCTAGGGCTTGGAATAGAGAACGCAACAGGCAGTGGCTGGTACAGAAGATTCTGAGGGGCTCCACTTACCTAGGTCTCCCCAAGTCCCCTAAGACAGGGCTCCCTCCTTTTATTCCCCAGTAGAAACTCCTACACATCACAGACCTCACAGAACTGGCCCTTAGAGTACATCTGGAAGATAAGGCCTGGCAGATGAGCTTCAAGGAGGAAAGAGAGCTAGAAATGATGACGTAGGGCAAGACAGCCGCCCAGAGCAGGTGGGGAGCTCAACTCCTGGCCAAATCCAGGTTCCCTCGCTGAAAAGCTGCACTGTGCTAGGGGCTGTGCCAAGCTTCTTTTAGCCTCAGTGTTCCCACATGTGGAAGATGATAATAACAGCATCGTCCTCCAAAGGGTTGCAGACTCACAGGAGCAGCTAAAGCACTTCACCTGCGTCTGCGTCAGCGCGTGCTAGCCAGTGGCATTGTTAAAGGAAGCCCTGAAAACAGAGACACGGATATTTCACTGGAGTGTCACTAATGCTGTGGAAAAGCTCTAGGACTGTCATGCTGCTCCCTAAATCCCTTCGGACGCAGTCTCACTGGGGAAGCTCGGGCAGAAGCCAACATCCATCTCCTGGTGAGACCAGAACAAAGACAGAGCGCCAACAAAGTGCCGCGGTGCTGCCTGAGAAGTAGGCCAGCACTTAACCGAACTGTGAGAAAGCCTGGGCAGGTCTGAGCAGGCTCCTTCCACACCACCTGGCAGGCAGCAAGGCGTGAGAGGACATACAGCTGGCTTGGGCAGCTCGACTGGGCAGGGCACTCACCAGAGCAGCTCATCCCAGATAGAGGAGGGGAGAAGGTCAAGGGCATGGTGGGGCTGAGGGGCCAGGCAGCCACAGTGCGAGGCCTGAGGGCAGGAGGCTTCTGGACAGAGCCAGAGGGGTCCCCTAGGAGGCCAGGGTAAGCGGTCCTGAGCCCTGTCTTCCAGTTGTGCAAAATGGAAAAGACCCCTTTGTCAGAGGGCTGGGGCCTCGGGGACTCTCTCTGGAGGCTTGGGACTCCTCTGCACACCAGAACTGGATATCAGGAAGCGTGGGGGGCTGCATCCGGTGGTGGTTTTAGTTATTTTATTTTGGCTTTCTTTTTTCTTTTTCTTGTCCCTATAAAATTGGAACCTGAAGGAGCTTTCAGTTCACTGCTGCAAATCGTCAGGTCGAGAAGATCAGAGGCCAAGACTGAGATTCCAGCACAGAGCCTGGCGCTTCCTGCTGACTACTCAGGGCCTTAGACTGAAAGCCCAGGACAATGAGGCCCGTTCTAACCACTGCACCCTGGGTGAGCCAGCCGCCCATCAGCAGCTCTTAGCACTTGTTGACAGAATGAACAAATGGAGTCACTGAGGCCTGAAGACGTGGCTGTTATAAGAACGTGCCCCGCAGCAGACAGCCTTTCAGCACGGCACGGGGAACTGTTCTCTAAAATGTTATGATTGTAACCTCCTACGTCCATATTTTTCTTTCACTTTAGTTTGCTGTTTTCTGGTGTCCGAGCCATCACATAATTCCTGGGCTGTGCAGCACAGAGTTGAGATGCAATTCTGCTAACAAGCAGGATAAGAAGAAGAACTAACAGTTCACAGCTCACAGAGCGCTTTTGTTGCCACTTGAGCGCCTTCGGCTTTGGAGGAAACTGAGCCAAGGGACATGGAAAAGGTCATTCGTTATCTTGCAGATGAAGAATGACCATAAGATAAAGGTCTAAAGTGAAACCAGGTGGGTTCTGGGACTTCACCCTCCCACACCATGTTCAGCAGCAAGTGAGTGGGTCACGCCAGCTCTCCACCAACCACAGCAGCAGGGAAGAAATAAAAGGAGGGGAGAGGAGACTCGCCCTGCCCATTCCTCCAGTGGCTCTTTACCAAGAGGTGAGCAGGAGCTGGGCGCGGTGGCTCACGCCTGTAATCCTAGCACTTTGGGAGGCTGAGGCAGGAGGATCACAAGTACAAAGCCAGCCTCAGTAACGGTGAGGCGCTAAGCAACTCAGTGAGACCCTGTCTCTACATAAAACACAAAATAGGGCTGGGGATGTGGCTCAGTGGTCGAGTGCATCAGAGTTCAATCCCTGGGACCAAAAAAAAAAAAGATGTGAGCAGGGACTGAAATCTGTCTTGGGCGTAGAAGACCTGCATCAGAGCAGCAGCCAGATGGGCGCTGCTCCCAGAGAGATACTGGGCTGGGTGCCTTGGCCCCGTCTTGGCAGGCAACTCTGTAGGATGTGGAGGGAGGCGGGCTCAGGGTGAGGTGACAAGTGAGGCCATCGCCTTATTGCCTGGGCCTTCCCTGGGGGCACTTGGAAGAAGTTTCTCTCTCTTTCCAGGGTGGGGAGAATTAATTAATGTTTGCAAAGACCTTTATGATACTTTCTTAAAAGTGCTGGGTCAGCTCTGATTACCCAAGTGGCAGCTGCCACTCTCTTTTATCTCAGCTCTGCATCTCCACCTTGGAAGATGTCAAACAGGTTCCATGGCTGAGGTCAGGGTCAGCCACCATCGCCACCGTCATCAAGCACCCAGCTGGTGTAGTTTCCTGTCTGCATCTCCAGTGACTTCCCAGGATTCCACACCCTTGCAGGGAAACAGGGTCTTGTCCAGGGAGTTCATGGCGTTAGATCTGCAGCCCAGCCCCACCTATGAGGGGGCAGCTGCCTAGCAGGGATAATTTTGCAAGCTCCAGAAAGGCCTCACATACCCAAAACCCACTCCCTGATTACTACCCACGGGGGCTGGAAATTCTACCACTAAAAATTCACTTCTTTGGGCTTGGATGCTTTTTGAGGGGCTTAGGATATCGTCATGGAAAGACAGCGAGACCAGCAGTCCAAACATCAGGTCCCAGGTGTCCTACTCTGGTCTGGGGCTGGCTCTGCCCTCACCAGCCTGCAGTAAGCCCATCCTTTCTCGGCTTTATATGTATTTTTTTTTCCCATGTAAAATGGCAATGCTAATGCCTGTCTCGTGGGTGAGGATCAGACAAGATAATGGATATGAAAGCCAAGAGCTGCAGAAAGGAGGAGCATTATTACTACAAAAACGCTCGTCAGCCCGGGCTGGATAATCTCGAGGGATTAGTCGATGGCTGATGGCTCTCGAGGAGACTGGGGTGGGGGGACTCTCCTGCTGGCACAACTACCAAAGTGTGGGTGCCAGGTGAGCCCAGACGCCCAGGTGCCCTTACAGGGTACCAGCTCAGCCCCAACTCCCAGCTTCTGGTTGCCCAGATATGCAGGATGTCCTCATAAAATGGACACTGATGGACATTTATTGGGTTAAAGCACCAACAAGAAAAATAACCAAACGTTTCTGATCTACACAGACGCGTCCCTCAGGTAATGGAGGCAAAGAGGCCCAGCCTCGGCACGAGCCGCCCGTGCGCGTCAGACCCAAGTAATTGCTTTCTTTGTCAGAATTTCCTGGATAATTTCCTCTCCTTTGTTTGGCTGAAAGAACCTGGCCTCGCATCTGGGAGCCTGCTTGCCAAACATGATTGGGTCCTTGGAGATGGAGGATAGAGAGTGAGCTATCTTCCATAAACACATCGGCACACATATTAATTATCGCAAGGGGAGAAAATCTGCCTGTGCGCTTCATCTGGGAGGCAGTGCCATGCGGTGGAGGGGCAGGGTGGGGCCACACTAGCCACGCTCCTCAGGAGCCTGCTGGGGTCCAGGCAGACTGGGGAGCTTCTGCATTGAAAATCTCATTTAATTCTTACTGAGCCCCGTGGGGCCGAATCCAGAGATGGAAAGAACCTGGGTGCAGAACACCCTGGTGGGCTTAATTTGGTTCTCTGCTGTCAACAGTGAGAGCCAGGCAGGCGGCGTGCTGTTGAGGGCTCCCTTCTTCTCACCTCTGAGTGGAAGTCCTGGGGGCTTGGGGTGTGCTGGGAGGACTAACTTCAGCTGCCGCAGAGCAGCTGAAACACAGCAGGCCTGTGACACATGGCAACTTTCTGTTGCCCTTCCAAATAAGGACAGTGGAGAGCAAAGGGGTCAGGACACTTGGCCAATGTCACCTGGCTGGTCACCAACAGAGCTGGGTCTGTCTCTTGCCAAAGGCAGGCTTTTTGCCTGGAGGTAACTGAACTCATGCCCTCCTGGGCCTTGGTCACTGCGGCTGGATGGACTCTCACCTCTGGAATCTGTGAGCCCTTGAGGGCCGGAGTGCATTCTGCCAGCATCCCAGGAGCCTGCACAGGGCGCCTTCACTCTTGTTGAGTGTGAGAACCAGAGGCTGGTGCAAGTGCGTGGAGCTGAGTGGAGAGATGGCAGTGCCTACTGAGTGCCACCAACGCGAGCCTCCTCCATGTCCTTGAGTCCCCTTGGCAGTGGAAGCCACGTGAGCACCTTCACACTGACTTGCTGGGGTGAGCGTTCTGGGAGTGGCCACAGGACGTCACAGGAGCTGAGCTGGGGACCACGAGGACAATCGTGATGCGGAGCACTGGGAAGATGCCATGGGGTGATGGCAGGCGAGCTATGAAAACTCCAGAGCCTGGAGGGGATGCGCCATTGCTTCCGTCAGTAACCATCCTGCGGCAGAGGGGTGGGCCTGGGTCTCCTCGGGCGGTGCCGAGAAGGCAGGGACTTAGGCCAGGGTGGGACCAGTTAAGGATGGGGCGCGGGGGTGGCTAAGAAGAGCAAGACCTGCAACAGCCTCCCCAGCGCCCACCTGTTTCTGTGACCTCCTCAGGTTCTGAGGCCACAGAGACTTCCCGTGTCCCTCAGCATGATGCAGATGCACTGGAGAGAAAACCCTTCCGCTAACCAGAGGGCCTGGGTGGAGGCCCGGCCTCACTTGCCTCTGGCCATCATCTTCTGACAGAAAAGCCCCCACCAGGAGGATTTTAATAAGTCGGAGTGCCTTGGTCCCTGCCCAAGTCCCCATGCCACCCACCAGGCAGCCGACTGTAGCCCAGCCTGTCCTGGCATAAGGCATGCAGCACATCATGGCGCATGGGCTGTCACAGCCTGTAATCATAAACTGACAGGTCCCCCAGGTCCCTGGCTGAGGGCTTCCAGTCGGCAGGAGCTGAGTCTAACAGTTCTTGAACCTCTGAGGACAGTACACCAATACACCAATACACGTGTGACCAGGGTGACCTCATGTGAGCTGGTGATTCGATCCCTCCAGGCGGAAGGCCAAGCCTGTGCCTCCAGGACAGAGTCCTGCCCTGTGACATGGCTCCAGCCCACAGGCCCTGGCTTCAGCCTATTGGGAGAAGTCCACTCCTCCAAACACCTCCGCTGTGGGACTTCCAGAAGCTGGCTAATTAGGGTCTCATACAGCCCAGCCTGCAGTCACGAGCTCCTGGCCTGGCTTCCTATCCTAGGTGTCCCTTGAGGACTCTGCCACCTCCCTCACAGGTGACGTTTGATTTCATTGATCTGTGTAAACAAGAATTCTGTCTTATTCAAACAGCAATGATTACCTGAAGGCACTGTGCCTGCAACTGACAGCAGAGTTAGACACACACGCCATGTCCCTGATGCCGAGGAGTCAAGGGGCGGTGGAGGACATCACACTGTCCGACCGGGATGTGTGTGCTGCTCAGGAGGGCTTTCCAGACGGCGACATCCATGAGCTGAGCTGAAGGGCAGGTAAGCAGGGCATGGAACAGCACACCGTGAGGCGCCCTCCACCCCACTCAAGTGGCACAGATTACAAAGCCTGCCAATGCCAGGTGACAGAGAAGATGTACACCTGTGGATTCTCTTTGCCTGGTGCAGGGGTGGGGGGTGATAAATTTATAATGATCTGGGAAAAACTGGACAGCTCCCAGAAGGACTTTCACATGCCCTCCTTTCACGGAGCAGTTCTCCGTGGAGGTACATACCTGAGAAAAACTTTTATGCACATTCAAAAATGCTTATAGCAAGACTGTTCAAATGCCAACAGAAGAACGAATAAACAAACTGATAGCAGTCAAAAATACACAAACTGTGAGGACACAGAACAGTACAGTGAGGCTTGTCATCTTGATGTTAAGTGGGAAAAGTAAATCCTGAAGCATGACCTCTACCCCTAGAGAAGGTAGACAGGTAACAGTGAAGATGCACACTTTAGGACTTCGGGGAATAGGTATGAGGAGGGAGCACAGAAAGGGGAACAGGGACGGGCATGTGTAGGATTCAGAGGGCAGCCGCAGTGGAGAGGGGCAGGAGGGCTGACACCACGGCCAGGTGGGGCTGCCGCTAGGGCCCCAGCTTTCCATGGCTTCTCCTGTCATTCCATTCTTATTATCACTATTATTATTTTGAGACTATTATTACACTATTATTATTTTGTCTCTATGTGGCCCAAGCTGGCCTTGAACAGAGATTTGATTCTTGAGATTCTCCTGCCTCTCCCTCCTGAGTGGCTAGAATTACAGACTCACACCTCTGCCCTTAGCCGTCTTCCAATATGTTAAAATATGACCCGTAACATAGGTAGTATGTAGGTAAGGCAGAGAGTTAGAGGGTAGGGCCCTGGGTGTGAGAGCAAAAATAATAAAAATACACCAGGAGCCAAGGATTGTGATTTGGCCAGTTGTGTGTGCCACAGGCCTGACTGGACCAGTGACTGAGGCCCCCAGGGGTAGAGGACATCTCTGCACACCAGGGACCCCCAGTGCACACACATCCACTCACGGCAACTCACACCCCCAACACAAGCTTTCTGGGTCTTCAGGTTATGGTGGGGAACAGCAGGAGAGGAGGGCTGGGTTGTTGGAGATGGACTTCCTACACCTGATGGAACGGCCACCTAAGTGGACATTTAGACCAGTTAAAAAAGGATGAAGAAAATTGGTGCCATGGCCAAGTGCAGTGGCCTGAGTTGATCCCATGGACATTTGGGCAGGTTCCTTAATTTCTCTGTGTCTCAATTTCTTCTTTCATAAAATGGTGTCGCACTAGTACCAGTCCTCATATATTAGATGGGTGTTTATTCCAAATCCTTTGAACATCGCCTGGCAGGGGTGAGTGCGCTGTGCTGCTGGTGTTTTCACCTCAGTTATCTCTTGCTCATGAAAGTTGGAGGGCACGGATCTGCACCAAGTGCCCCCAGCTTCCTCTCTCTGATCTGCTCCAGTTCACCCAGCTGTGAGGAGTGGCCTGGTGTCTCCGCAGTCACCCTGGGCTTCTCGACCTCGCTCCCCCCCTTCGGTCCTGCCCCAGTCACCAGGCCTCCCTGCTGCTCAGCTCAGTCCCCCGGCCTCTCCGCCCCTGGTGCACTGTCTCTGGGCGTCCCTGTCAGCTCCAGGGCAGCCCTGGGCCAGCCCCCCGCTCCAGGTTCATGCTTCAGGCTGGCTGGGGTCATCCCTGTCCCGTTCTTACCCTGACCTGGCCTGAACACACTCGGATCTCCACCCACCGACCATAAAGAGAAAGCCGGCCTCGACCCTGACCCTCCACAGAGGTCGTCCGCCTTCCCTTCCCTGGGCTCTCACATCTTTCGGGGTCTACACTTGCGCCTCCACTTCCGGTTTCTCCATTCATTAGCCCGCTGCGCACAGCCCAATCCCACTCACCCGCCCCGCCGCTCCCTGGAGAAGCCCCGAGCGCCCAGGGCCTTTTCAATTGCCAAACCTATTAAGACATTGTTTTCAGTCCTTATTTTTTCAGCTGTCACCACTTAGAGCAGCTTGGAAGAAGTCCCTCCTTGCAACCCAGGATTGCCTGGTCTCCGTGATCTCTTGTCCCTCCCACTTCTCAGACTGTCCTCCTTTCATTTGCCCCCTGTGTGGGAAGGTCTGTCACTGGCCCCCTCCCCTCTTTTGCACACTCTCCTTGGTTAGTTCCACCGCTCCTGGATTCAACCGCCAAGCATTTGCCCAGGACCCTAAGTCACAGAGGAGACACCCTTCTAGCACCCAGTTCCCTCCCAGACACATGGAGACACTTCACTCCCATGTGTCAAAATAGAACCCATGGGTGGAGGATGCAGCTCAGGGGCAGAGGGCTTGCCTAGCGCGCACGAGGCCCTGGTTCAATCCGCAGCACGGCAAGTGTAAACAGAAAGACAGAGTTCATATCCCCCCAACCCCGAAACTGCACCTCCTTCCTACTTCGTCACTCAGGAGCCTTCACATCTGGGATGTGCTCTTGCTTTCTTCCTCCCTCATCACTGAATCACCACGCCCTGCTGACTTAGCTTCCAAAATATTTCTTTCCTTTCCTACTGTCAGCCTACCTCGGGCTTTGCTGTCCCCGGCTTCTCTGTCAAAATTGGCTCTTCATCTACGTATCCTTCTCTACTCATTGGTCCCTCTGTAGCCAGAATGTTCTTTCTACAGCGCAGACTCCAGCTGCCTCCCTCTCCTCCCCTGACTCTCCTCCCCAGGGGACTGAGCTTCTTTCAAAGACACAGAGGTCCTCACTCTCTCTCCTTGCTCCTTTCTCCCTAGTCCATCCCACTGGAGGGACAGGGCAGCTCCTGAAGCCTGCTGCTCACCCCACGCACCTGCCCTCTCCTGCTCCTTGCGTGCCCAGCTCTGCCTCTCTGGGGGCCTTCTCTGCTCTTGTCACCCCTCAGCCTCGAGACCCCATGACTAATCCTCTAGTCTGGGCCTAGGCACCCTTCATGGCTCTCCAGGTGGGCTGGGTCCCCTGCCCTAATCCATGGGTGAATCTCCATTTCCACACTTTTCACATTGTATGTGCCTCTTATCCATCAATGCAAACTCAGAAACTGCAAAAATAAAAAGGACTCTATTTTAGGTCTTAGGAACTTCAGAGCAGGAGGAACAGGTCCCATGTGCTTGGAATCAGTGTTCCAAAGAAGGCAGGGGAAGTGGGAGCTTGTGCAGGCTGTTGCATGTTGGGAAGGAATTGGGCCAATGTGCCCAAGAAGATAAAGGGCAGGGCAGACGGGCAGAATGGGGATGTCCACGAAATAACCTCTTGACTCACATCTTGAGCCTCTGGGCATAGAACAATTGCAAGGTTGTCCTGGTCATTCCCAGTGCCTGTGGCCAAAGGTGGAGGTGACCAAAGCTTGTACTTGAAGTCCTGCCCAAGTCCTGCTTCCCATCAGACTCCTGACTCCGTTTTGAAATGGTTGGTGTGGCTTTCATCATAATTGTCCCTTATTCTTCTGCTGGGTCCACATCCCTCAGCAGATCTGGTCAGGAGCTGGGCATCTGTCATCTTTCCAGACGGGGCCCTGCTTTAAGTCCTCCCTGGATCAGCCTTGCCTGGATGAGTAATGAGTGACCTGCGAGGCCTCCTCCAGCTCTGAGCTTGTCTGTTGTCTTTAGAAAATGCTAAACTTTGAGCTTCAAAGGAAGCAAGAGAGAAGAGAGAAGGTGAAGAGCAAGGCATAAACCAGGATCCACCCTCTGGAATTCTCAGCATATTCTTGAGGAATTCTCAGCACATTCTTGAAGAGCTGGGTTGAGCAGGGTGTGTTGGACAAAGAGATTCCCCTTTAGAACTGAGGGCGAGTCTGATCTCATTCAGAGATAAAAACAGTGAACCAAAACCAAGTTCACCTACCGACCTTTCCAAAAACTTTAAGACATAGATTTTAGTAGTACAAGGAAAATGACGGAATGGGAAACTCACCAGTGTAACTGCTCAGTACTTGCTGCCTTAACAACTGAAACTGGTAGAACCGCATAATGTGCAGGTCTAGACGCCCCTCCAGGAAGTGAGCAAAAGACAGTCCTAGTTTGCTTACAGACATTGCACAGCCTCAGGGAGCCCTGAGGTTGCCAGGGAGCCTCCACTTCAGCCCTGAGTCAAAGCTACTCACCAGCCAGCTTCTGACCTGCAGCTGCCGCTGCATGTAAAACAGATATGATTATACTTGCTTTGCAGGGTTCCCATGAGGACAAGTTAGAGGGCCTATGGCTATAGAGAGCATTCAAGAAATGGGATCTTTATAATCATCAGAGGGAAGAAATGAATAGCATCACTGGCAATTACAGACATGGGAATGATGACAGTTTAAAGACACTATGACATGTCTATTAGAGTAGCAGGAATAGTCAAGTTCACAATGAAGACCTGACCAAGACAATTCACAGCAGTTTTAGCTATACTTCCCCAAGTACTGAGAAGATCCCAAGCGTTCAGCAGTAGATGAACAAATTAGGGTATATTAACACAATGGACTACTTCTCAGTTATTTAAAAAAATGAAGCACCAGTACATATTCTAACAGGAATGAATTGAAAACTCGTTGTGCTGAGTCAAAAAAGCTTTACACAAAAGATTTCATACTGGATGATTCCATTTGCATGAAATTCTGCAGCAGAAAAAACTAATCTATGATAGGGAAAAAAATCACAATACTGATTGCCTCTGAGGAGGGCAAGGATTGATGGGGAAGGGACATGAGGGGATTTTCTAAAGTGATGGGAATGTTCTAGATTGTGGTAGGGGTTTGTGTACATTTCTCAAACTCAGTGTAGGTACACTTAAGAGTCATACATTTCATTATATGTAAAATTTATGTGTAAAGGAAAAGCTAGAAAATGTATTGAACTCTAATGATGAAGTATTTAAGGGGAAGTACAGGTGTCTACGATTTACTTGGAATTATAGAAAAAGTAAGATGAATGATGGAATGGTAGGTGAGTGAAAAAGTGATAAAGCAAACAGTGTAATATTAGGGATAGTGTCTTAGTTTTGTGTTGCTATAACAAAATACCTGAAGCTGGGGATTTTATAACAAAAAGAGCTTTACCTGGCTCATGATTTTGGTGGCTGGAAAGTCCAAATGGTGTGGTTCTTGCATTTGTTGAGGGCCCCTGGTTGTAGAGAAGCAGAAAGGGAGCTGGCAGTACAGAAAGGGTGCATGAGTGGATGAGAAGAGAATGGGGCTGGGGCGGGCGAGGCTCACTCTTATCACAGCCCACTGTCAAGGGAACTAAGGCAGTCCTGTGAGAATTACAGAATTACATTACCCCCTTCCTAGGGCAGACCGCCATGATATGATCCCCTCTTACAGGCCCACCCCTCAATACTGCTAACGGGGGACCAAAGTTCTAGCACGTGAAACTCTGGAGGACATACTCAAACCTCATCCAAACCAAAGCAGGGGGAATCTAGGTGGTGAGTGTTCACTGTAAAATTAGTCCTCTTTTCCACCTGTTTGGACTGTTTGAAAGTAAAATATTGAGAACAATGAATTAGTGTTTTCAGAACATTGGTGGAACCGTGAGCATGTTCTATAGGGCAGCCCTGCAAATACAGCTTTGATCTTCCCATGCAGCGTGCTGGCTATGTGTACATTTTTTGACCCAGTAACTTTACTTTGGGTTTTTCATTTGTGTTTTTGGTATTGGGCATTGTCACTGAGATACATCCCCAGCCTTTCTATATTTTATTCTGAGACAGGGTCTGGCTAAGGTTCCCAGGCTGGCTTTGGACTTGTGATCCTCCTGCCTTAGCCTCCTGGGTAGCTCAGATTGCCCGCGCGTGCCACCTTGCCCAGAATCCAAGTGATCCCACCTTGGATAATCCACCCCAAAGAAATAACCACAAAGTGGAGAAAAGAAGCAATCTTTAAAATGTTCATTTTAGACCTAAATACAATGATGAAGAGCGGGATACCACAAAGGCCCAGCACTGGGGAATGGCAAAGCCTAGGACACACGTTCTCTGCAGTACTTAAATGATGCTTGATGCAGTGGACAACTGCCATACCTGATCTTTCTACATGAATGATCCGCAAGTAAGCCTCACAGAACCAAGTCAACACGCTCACATCCAAGCGCTGTGTGGGGTTGTCACACAGTTTTCATTCATCAACTTCTTCCCTGCATCCGGCCCTGGGGAGTCAGCAGTGGAGAGGATCATGCACCTTTGTGATGCTGGGAGATTCATGGCTTTATGAGGGTCTGTAACCTTCTAATAGACAATTACAAAGCATGAGGAAAGGATTGTATTCAAGGCATGAAAAGACCATTGTCCATGTTCTCTGATGAATGTTTCAGAAGACGCTTGGATGAGATGAATTAACGTTCCATTTTCTTTCGGCTTCTCTTTTCCGTGTTGCTCATTTTTAGAGCTTTGTTCTGAGAAGAAAGGTTCACCCTTTGCTTCCTGTTTGAAAGACTTGTGAAGATTCATGAGCAAGAACATGCGTCTGGGTCCCTTCTGGCTCCTTCCAGGTGACGGCAGCACTTAACTTTGACAGCCAGGAGCAGCCAGGCAATATTACTTCTGCCTGGAAGAGGGCCCCAACCTGCCGATGAGTTTCTGTAGTTCTTAGTCCCCCTGGTAGCACCCTTCTGGGTTACTGCATCTCGGTGTCTCTGGAGAATCTGCGCACACGCAACCACCGTGTCCCCAAAAACTTCCAAACCACCTACGTGGTGTTAATGCCGGCCATGTGTAAGGAACGTGCCTTCATCCAGCTGCTCCCACACGCCTTCTCACATTCCATTCCCACAGTGGCAGGTGAAGGAGATTTTTACAAACTTGATTTTACTTTTGGAAAAGATAAGTGTCAAGCGACAGCAAGAGCCTGGGGCCCAGGAGTTCTGATTCTGAGTTCAGACCACATCAGCATGTGAGCACAGGAAACGCCAAGAGTAAGATTTCCACTCACCCCTCCTCCATGTCTTCGGTAAAATACACCCTAATCCTTCTCTGTTTTGTGTCATTGCTTCAAGATTTTGTTAATTTTTTATGCTCATTTTAAAAAATATACAGTTAAAATTGTGCATATTTGGGCTGGGATTGTGGCTCAGTGGAAGAGCGCTTGCCTCACATGTGTGGGGCACTGGGTTCGATCCTCAGCACCGCATATAAATAAAGGAATAAAATAAAATAAAGATCCATTAACAACTAAAAAAATTTTTTTTAATTGTGCATATTTATCATGCTCAGTGTGGTATGTTAAAGTGCGTAGGTTAAGGAAGGGTTGAATCTGCCAGATCAACAAAAGCATTCCCGCACTTCATTTTCGTGGTGGGAACACTTACCCATCCACGCTCCTGGCATCTGTCAATGATACAGGAGGTCCTCACTAACCTCAGTCATCACGCAACAATGACTCGGCCGCACCTCCTTCTCCTCCCGCCTGAGGTGCTCCACCTTTGCCCTCGTGGGCTGCTTCGCCCACAGAAGGGAGGGCACATGCTGGCTTCAGGCACCAGTACATTTCCTCTCCTTGAGCTTCACAGTCATACCACGGGGGTGTCCACCTACCTCACAGGGAGACTCTGAAGAAAAATGCGTCCATCTGGGAAGGAACAGGGGATTGGAGTCCAGGATATGCACGCTATAAGGGTTAATGGGCAGATCCGGGGAGGTTGAGGCAAGATGAAACTATTAAAGGAAAAAGGAGAAGAACATGCATGTCATGTTCAAACACGACTTCGCTGGTTGCAGGGGCTCTGTGCAGGTGTGGAGGGTGCACTGGCTGCTCCTGGATGCCGTCCAAGTGCGAGGCTGCGGCTTAGCAACGCCACTTGCAAGGTTGCGTCAGGACTGGATGTTCCTGAAGGACCTCTTCCTGAAGGGGACAGTCATTGTTCATGATAGCTCCTGTTATCAGGCCAAGTTGCACAGGGAAGGCTCCCAACTCCTTTATTAGGGTTTGACATAAGAGACTCCATTTGCATTCCGACAACTCCCCACAAGCAAGTATTATTTCTCGCCTTTCTCAAGTGTGGAGATGGAGATTCAGATTGCTACAGCAACTTGCTCAGCGGGACCAAGGGAGCAGGAGGTGGTTTTTCTTAGAAGATAGTCTTTTTTTTTCCTTAATATTTTTTTAGTTGTAGGTGGACACAATATCTTTATTTATTTATTTTTATGTGGTGCTGAGGATTGAACCCAGTTCCTCATGCATGCAAGGCAAGCGCTCTACCACTGAGTTACACCCCCAGCCCAGAAGATAGTCTTTTAGACTAAAACTATTTTGAATTGATCTTATTTCTAAATGAAAGCTTTAGATTACAATAAAAATGGCAAATGCTTTCATTTTCTAGGAGAATTAGTCCCTTGTTTGTTCTAAGATCTGTCACAAAAAGACGCTTATGGTCTTGATGAAGTGCTCATTCTAATTTATTGATTTTGTTTGTTGGTTGGTTTGGGGTTTTGTTTTGTTTTTTTAACATTTTTAGTCCCACGGTTTAGAAAAACATTAGCAGTGCTTGGATTTATTGTTGTAGCCTCTGGGAGAACCTGGGCTCAGCGTAACCTCCTGAAGGCCAAATTTGTTAATCAGGTAATGGATTCTGGGGCCAAGTGCTCCTCCTGGAAGGCTGGCAGCGCACTGGACTGCAGCCTGTCCCTTTCCACCCTGTCCATCTTGGCCTGTGCAGCGGCTTTCTTGGCTCTGAGGAGGTACAAAGCACAGTGTAAAGAAAAAAAGAAAAGATTCTTCAAAGACTTTTTAAAAAAAATTTTTTTTAGTTGTTGATGGACATTTTAATTTTATTTATATGTGGTGCTGAGAATCGAACCCAGGGCCTCACACATGCAAGGCAAGTGCTCTACACTTGAGCCACAACCCCAGCCCCAAGATTCTTTAAAGACTTTTAATGAGTTGTCAATTAAAAAAATAACATAGGCCCACTAGAAAAATGTGAATTTCTTTTCAGCTCTTCTGATTCCATTTGTTTGCCACTGTGGAACATGTGCGGGGGTTTCTGACTGTGTGCCTGCTGTAAGTTAGTTACTTTGTACGTCTTTTACTCTTTTTTCTAGCCCATTGGAAAACAGCTGCACAGTGGCTTCACCCAAGGGGTGACTGAGGTCTGGGCTCTGCCGTCTCATCTCCCATGTGCCACCTCCATGTGTCCAGCGAGAACAAAGAACGTGGCTGTCATTCAGGCAGATGTGGCCAGGCTGCTCACATCACTACCAACTACACTGTCAGCCAGACCCCAGTGGGGTTGTCCCAACACAGCTGAGGGAGGAGCACAGGCCAGCTTCTACCTCCAGCTGGTGGCCACCTTTGGTTACGTGGCAGCCGCTCACTCCAGCACCACAAATCCCCTTTACGTTGTTTCCGTCGTAGCTTTCTTCCCGTAGCCTGCATTCTCAATGCTCTGTATGTATTTTTTTGTAATGCTGTTGCCGGTCCTCTCCCCCAAGAACATCTCTCTGCCAGATGAGGCCCACTGGCCCGGAAGAGCACCTTCCACGCATCTGTGCTGGAGAAGCATCTCCTGATGCTCGGTGCCAGGCTGGTTATGCCTTCTCCTTGGTGCATCTTCCTCTACTTCCAGCAGCCTGGTCAGCCTTCAGAACTCACCCTGGGAGTCTCACCCTTCATGGGTCCCTTGGTCTTCCTATAGAACAGATTGTCCCCTTCTCTGTGACACAATCCCACCCCGTGATAATCATCTCTACTATACTTTTGGCCCATATTTCACAATTTGGAATTTGTTTATCTTCTCTGTGAAGCAATACACTCCCCTAACACCCAGCCACATTGAAGATATCATAGTATCAGTTAAATGAACAATGAGTAGTTGTGTGGCCCAACCTATTTCACAATCTGGACATTCTTTAAAACGCTCCATGGAATCTGAATGTGGACTAGGTATAGATGATATTGTTAAACTTGATAGGTGTGATAATAGCATTAGAGTTATGTAATGTATGCATTGTTTTATATTATATAGTGTGTTTCTACTTTTTAAAATATTACATAGTATACACAGTGTATGTCTATTAGAGATACATCCTGAATTTCAGGTAAACCAAAATGTCTGAGATTTACCTTAAAATAAAATAAAATAAAAGTGTGTTGGAGAAGGTGAAAAGAGAGGGACAAGTTGCACAGGAGACACAATAGGGACATTGGTAAAAGCTGAAGTTGAGCAACAAGAATGCAGATGTCCACTGTGCTTTTCACTCTTTGTGCATGTTTGAAATTTCTTTAATAAATATTAAAACCAAATGAAATAATGTAGCCATCTGTACTCTGCTCCATAAAAAGGAGAGATGATCTTGTCTCACCCTGAGCCCAGTCCACATGTGATCCATCCCCCCTTGCCTGGCTCTGACCTCAAAGGCTCTTAACATACGTTTAGAATAGAGTAGTGGTGCACACCTGGAATCCCAGTGACTCAAGAGGCTCTCAAGAGGCTGAGGCAGGAGCATTCCAAGTTCAAGGCTAACCTCAGCAGCTCAAAAATAAAATAAAAAGGGCTGGGGATGTAGCTCAGTGGTAGAGCGCCCCTTGGTTCAACCTCTAGTATGGCAAAAACAAAAACAAACAAACAAAAACATTTAGAGAAAGCCATTAGTGTAAGTAAAATGTGTTTAGTGGTTAAGACCTGAAACCAAGCAGGTGCAGTGGCCCGGGTCCCTGGCATGTCCCCACCCTCCAAGGAGTAAAGCAGAAGTGTGTGCGTGGCGCATAGGCTGCCCCAGGCCATCACTAAACACTGTTGCGGAGTGTCAGGAGAGCAAGGGGTCTTAAAAACCAGTGACTCCATGATTTTACCAGTGACAAGAAACCACGAGCCAGTTTCTGAAACTCCCTGAGTTCCCAGAGTAAAGAGCAGCAGCAGAGCTCATCCCTCATCTGGAGCCAATTCTCCCCAGTCTCAGATCTACTTGTGAAAAGTGTTTGTGTCTTATACACCTTTCAAATACTTTCCCTGCTCTACACCCATCAGAGACGTAGGTCAAGATGACGGGCCAGTACACACCAGTGACATGGATCAGTATTTGAAGTATTTGAACGTGGCTTAGGTATGCAATGAAACTTACTAAAACTCATCACGTTAAAATGCAGAGCCCCTTGGAAAACCACGAGTTCAAAGGATGCTTTGTGGGAAAGCTGCATACAGGGAAAAGCAGAACGGGCCTCCTTGCTCCCTGGCTCCCGCCCCCAGGTCGGATGAGCCTGGCCAGCAAAGCCAGGGGTCTGAAGTGGGCCACTCAGCACCCCTCCACCACAGACGGTCACACCGCAGGTACCGGTGGTCATTATCCAGTGCTCTCAGCAATCCCGCAAAGTAGGGATCATTTTCCCCATTTGAAAGATAAAAATAATGAGGCTCAAAGGCTGTAAGTGACCTGACAAAGGTCATGCATCTAATAAGTAGCCAATCCCAGACTTGAATCCAGTCTGTCTGACTTAACAGCTTCTCCTCTTCCCACTCTGCCAAGCTACATTTGAAGAATTCAAATGATTTTGCCCAAATTAGCATGACTCCTAGAGAGGCCAGAAGATGTCTGGCATCCTGAAGCAAAATGGCAGACCCTGAAAGATGGAATTAGGACGACTTCTTGGCTCTCCAGGTAAGGCCCCTGGCAGCAGCCCCATCCTTTATTGATTCAGGAACTGTCCCAGGCTGCCAAGGGCCACAGGGCAATAGGGAGGTAATCCCTGCTGGCTGCCTCGTTGATGGCATGACTCCATATTGACATTCCAAGTCAAACAGTGCCAATCAGAGGTCTGAGCTCAAACTGCCTGAAACCCTCCTTGCCTGTGCCTTTCGCCAGCTCAGCACAGAGCACCTGTGAGAGGCGCCTCCAAGTGCCTCCCAGCTCTCCTCCCAGCCTGTTTCCTGAACTGCACATGTCCCTCCCAACCCCAGCCCACCCACTACGCATGGCTCTTCCCAATCTGCTTTACAGATGAGAAACCCAAGCCCAAGCAGATTTATAGGTCACTCAGTGTCATCCATGAGAGTCTTCCAGAGATCTGGATCCTAAGCCGGGCACAGTGGCTCAAGCCTGTAATCCCAGAACTTAGGGAGGCTGAGACAGGAGAGAATCACGAGTTCAAAGCCAGCCTCAGCAAAGGCGAGGTGCTGAGCAACTCAGTGAGACCCTGTCTCTCCATAAAACACAAAATAGGTCTGGGGATGTGGCTCAGTGGTTGAGTGCCCCTGAGTTCAATCCCCAGTACCAAAAACAAAAAAAAAAACAAAAAACAAAACAACAACAAAAAAAGAGATCTGTATCCTAGAAAAAAATCACTTGGTCATAAGTGATAAATGAAAACACATGTCCACACAACAACCTGTATGGCAGCCACGGCATAAGAGCCCCAGAGTGGAAACAAGCCCAAGTGCCCATCAACTGAGGAGGGAATAGCAAAGTGGGGTTTATCCATCCATGCCCCAGAATAGAGTTCACACTAAAAAGGAACCAAGTGCCCATGCGAGCTACAGCCTGGATGCTAAGTGAAGACGCTGGGCACCGAAGGGTATTTCAGCTTCATTTATGTGGAAAGTGCAGGATAGGCAAGTTCACGGAGATGGAAAGTGCATTAGTGGTTGCCTAGGGAGGGGAGCAGGCTGTTACTGCTTAAGGGTGTGGAGTTTCTTCTGGGGTGACGAAAATGTTCTAAAGTGACTTGTGGTGATGGTTGCCCAACTGGGTGAGTAGACTAAGAACCATTGAATTGGATACTTTAAATGGATTAACCATATGGTAAATGACTTGTATCCCCTTCCATCTGTTACCCAAACAAGCAAACAAATTAAAAAGTTCCCTGGAGTTCTAAGGAGATTGCACAGCTACCTGCAGTCTCTCCAGCACACGTCACTGTAAGAAGCCTCAAGAGACTAAATACACAGAGCTGCCTGGCTTCCGACAATCTTGCTGAGTGACCCATCATGAAGCCCACCAAGACCCTGCCCCAGGAAACACACTGAACACATGGTGTGCCCAGCACGGGTGATAGGACCCAGGACTGGTACTAGACAGACCTGGGTTCCAGCCTGTCACTGTAGCCTTCTAGCTGTGAGATGTGAGCTGGTCCCCTAAGTCAGCCTCATCGGTACAGTGAGGGAGGAATAATAGGAATGAAGTGTAAATTAAGTTCAGTCCCTGCACATTGGTTGTTACATCAAGTCCCCATCCACAGGGGAGACCTCTAGACTTAAAAACCGACCAACAAGAGCTCTCTCTCCAAGACACCGGAGCACGGGTTTGAGACTATTGACTACACCGTCTGCCTCGTAAATACCCCAGCAACGAGGACAAAAACTGATACAGAGCCGTGTCGGGACCTGCTGCCCAACTCGCAGGACCCAGTGTAAAATGAAAATGCGCGCCCCATGGTTCAAACATCAGGAAGAATGTCAAGACGCCACAGCAGAGGATTAAGCAGAGCTCCAGGACTGCGGGTGGCCTCACCGTCTGAGCCCCTCGTCCCCTCCTCCCCTGAGGACAGCCCTGCCCCTCCTCCCCGCCACGGAAAGGCAGCACAGAGCAGGTGTATCTGATCAGCTCTGCTGTCCCGCTCCAACAAGAAGGGAATTCTCTCGGCCAGGCTGAGCTTGCCCTGACCCCATGGACACGTATCCTTGGGCCGGCTGACCCAGCATCCTTCAGCATTTCTGACTTTGCAGATTGGCCATCTCTTGGCTGGCAATGTATAGGAGCTCTCTCCATGCCTTCAATGCCTCCCCTCCCCTTTCCTTTGCCCCATGCTGATTGGTTACTTTGAATGTTTCCCCTCCTCTTTACCCCATGCTGATTGGCTGCCTTCAGTGCCTCTCCTTTTCTCATCCCACGCTGATTGGCTGCGCACCTGACATGGATCAATACCCTATTGGCTGTAACCTAACCTCAGGGCCATGATTGGTCCAAGGACCCCATATAAACTGTTGCACTAACTGAAATAAACGGGTCTGCTTCTCCGTCTGGCAGAGCAGTTTTACCTTCCCCCGGGTTCTGGGTGAGTGACTCCGCGACCGTCCACCCCATAAACCCTTGTCCCGTGGGACCCCAGACCTCGTCCCGTGGGACCCCATTGTCCTTCGTCCCCCGGGACCCCAGAGTTCGTCCAGTGGGACCCCATTCCTCGGCCCTCGTCCTGCGGGACCCCAACTCGTCTAGCGAACCCACGCGAGGCACGAAATAAACGACAGCAATGCATCTCCTTCTTTGCTGAGAAACCCAGTCTCCCTGGCCAAGGTTCAATTCAGTGACCTCAGATCCATTAACACCCACCCGGCACAAGAGGTGGAAACACCTACTTCAGCGGAAGGGCTCCTTGGCAGAGTGCCAGGGCTTCATTTTTCCAGACAACTGCTTCCTCCTCCAGCTGGGAGGGCCTGATTGTAGTTGTCTCCCAGAGAGCAACACACACCACCAACTAGCGGGTCTTCCTTCGCACCCATCACGAAAGCCTTACTTTTTCTGAATAATAGCTACACAGGAACCACAGACAAGACGGAGGAATTTCATGAATAAGCAAGATAATTTGGGATTTAATGAGGCACCGGAGGCAGACAGAAGACCCAGTGAATTGGCTGTGAGACCTTAGCCAGCCTCAGTCCCACTCAAGGTGTGAGTCGTGTTCCCTGAGAAAGTGCGTGGTGAACTGCCTCGTGCCCTGTGTGGCTGTGTCTGACAGGTGCTGCTGTTTCCCCCAAATCTCAACAACTCCCACAGCAGCCTTCAGTGTTTCATGGTGCCTCCAGGTTCTGTTTGGGAACCTGGGTCCTAACCCAGCCAGGGGCTGAATGGATGGGACAGCAGCTGTTCTTGCTCAGGGATGGTTCGTTTCCGCTCAGTCTTCCTGCTGGAGGAGCCTTCAGGGCCTCTGGCTGAGCCCCTCCTCCCATTGGGCCCCAAATCCAGTGCTTTTTCTTCCCAGCCCCAAGCATATGCCAAGCCCCACATCTGAACCTCCCAAGCCACTACTTTTGAATTGGAATCACCTCCCTGAAGGAGGGACAGGTATCATGATCTTCCCTCTGGATTTCCTGTGTGTGCGTGTGTGTGTGTAGTGTGCCCATCTTTTTTATTGCTCACAGTGGAAAGTTATGTCTAAAATAACCCAGTCCACCACTGTCAGAACACAATCCCCAGTTATTGTTATTTTTATTTTGATTATGGAAAATTTCAATAGAGGTGAAAGTAAAGAGGATAAAATAATAAATTGCCATGTACTGGTTGCCCAGTGTAAATAATGGTCAACTACTGCCAATCTTGCTGCTTTTCTATCCCCTTTCTCCTCTCCTCATATTATGTTAGAGAGAATCTAAATCATATTTTTCATTTAAAATATTTCATTGTATATTTCTATAAGATAGGATTTTTTCCAATATAATAATGACAATATTTGGCCTAAAAGTAGTAACATTTCTTTTTATATATATATATTTTTTAGTTGTAGATGGACACAATATCTTTATTTATTTATTTTTATGTGGTGCTGAGGATCAAACCCAGTGCCTCACGCATGCGAGGCAAGTGCTCTACCACTGAGCTACAATGTCAGCCCCAAGTAGTAACATTTCTATAGCCAGTGCTGAATTAATTTTTAAAAATATTTTTAGTTGTAGATGGACACAATACCTTTATCTTGATTAGCTTTTTATGTGGTGCTGGGATCATGCATGCTAGGCAGGTGCTCTACCACTGAGCCACAACCCCAGCCCCTGAATCAATTTTTTAAATAATCTCTTTGTAGATCTGAATGGTTGGCCAAGGACCATTATGAATTGTCTTCAAAATATAAGAAGAAAAAGAGAAAAAGTGAAGCCAATCCAGAAAGAATTAAAAGTGCTGAGGGGGGTAGCATATTTAGAGAAACAAGAAAACATTAATTAAATATAGGATAGAAATAAAAATAAATTAAAATATAGGTAACAGGAGCTGGGGTTGTGGCTCAGTGGTAGAGTGCTCACCTAGCACACATGAGGCACTGGGTTCAATCCTCAGCACCACATAAAAATAAAAAATAAAGATATTCTATTCACCTACAACTAAAAAATAAATATTTTAAAAAAATATACAGGTAACAAAAATGTACCAAAAGGTACATTCAGAAAACTAGAACTCTTAAAAATTAAAAATGATATAGAGTTTAAAAATGCAATCATAGGGTTAAAATGAGGTGGAGGGCTAGGAATGTGGCCCAGTGGTAGAGCACCTGCCTAGCAGGCACAAGGCCTTGGGTCCCATCCCTAGAATAGGGAAAAAAATGAGGTAATCTTTCAGGAAGTAGAAAAATAGGCAAATAACATATGGAAAGCAGAAGAAAGACAGAAGCTTGTTCTAGTACAAAGTGGCACATCAATGTGGGTACTGAAGGGAGCTTAGTTAGGAGTCTAGTACAATGGTTTGGGCTGGGTTAAAGGAAACCAACCAGGAACAGAGAAGTCCCACCCTCACTTCAGGACCACCAACAGCAGAAAGCCTTTCCCACACTGGGCTGGAGCCAGACAGGTCTGAAAATGGAGAAGTGGCCTTAGGAGCTCACCTCCTGCCAACCACAGCAGGGAAAATGGGAGGCAGGGAACAAATACCAAATTCTTCCACTGTGTCCCCTCCCATCTTTTGCTTTCTACTGGCTGACCTCATAAGAGCCAGATTCCTGGGTCAGGGAGCAGGATAGAGAAAGGCAGGGAACAAGAAAGTTCTAGAAGGGGAAACAGAAAACATTTAGAGCAAGTTTCAAATAAAGCAAGGTTAAAATAGGAAATGTCTCAGATTGACAGAATTTAGTGTAGATTTAAAATAAAGTGAAATTTGAGCACCTGGCCTACAAACCAAAAGAAGAGTTTCAAGGTTTCGTTGATGCATTTGGGGACGATTATTGTTAGGTACATAGAAACTTGTGTAAGTATGCAAGCAAACAAAATGTAAGGACATAACTTCATAAAACACATAAAGTTGTATAAGGAGGAAGACACGTGAGCTCTAGGTATGAAGAATGTTCTTGGGCTGGGGCTGGGGCTCGGTGGCAGAGCACTTGCCTAGCATGCATGAGGCACTGGGTTCGATTCTCAGCACCACATATAAATGAATGAATAAAATATAGGTCCATCAATGTCTAAAAGAAATTTTTTTAAATATTCTCCTAGTCATTATGATGTAAACACTGACTTATTCAAAACTCATATACATTGAAGAAATGGGGAGAGAGAATGAAAGAAGGTACATAAGGAAACCAAATGCCAGTCTTTTTTAGAAATAAAGCAATAAATAATGTCTAAGACAGAAAAAAAAGTCCTGAAGATACATTACTAGAAATATGAGGAAAATTCCAGTACAGATAATAGATCTGAAGATGCTCACTGAGAGGCAGAGCTCAGATGACAGGCAGAAGGCAGGACACTGCTATTTTGCTACAAGTGTTGTGACATATGCCTTTTGAACTGTGTGCTTTTGTTACTCCCATACAACAAAGCAGGGGGAAGGACTTCTTTCATAATGGGTGAATTAAGTATTGAAAATCAATTCCCATGAAACAGAGGTGGAATTAGAACACATGAAAGGTCCTGGTAACAATGGAGATATATGGTTTCACTTACAGAACACATCAAAAGCCACTTGAATGTTCATAACCTTTCAGTCAATTTTCTTCCTCTAGAGCACTGGGATCTGCAGAGGCCAGCTGTGACCCTGGGCCAAGTCCAACCTACCACCTCTTCTGTACACAAGCTAAGGTTGATTTTTATGTTTCTTAATTGCCAGGGGAAAACAAGGACATTTTGCAATGCATGAAAATGGCAAGAATTTCAAAGTACGGCATTGGTACACAGTTCTGTCCTAATGCAGATTTGTCCATTTGTCTGCACGTTGTCTGTGGCCAATTTTGCACAAGGACAGACGCAACAGAACCCACTGACCCACAAAACTGAAAATTTTTACTAACTGGCTGTTTGCAGAAAATTTCTGCCCATGGGAAACAGCATGCAGCAGCGTCCCTCATGGGGGCTGCTCTACCTCAGCTGCTCAGAGCGGCACCTGGCACGCAGCTGGCACTGGATGCGCATTCAGTGCCCTTGCTCCCCTGTGGATGTCGCCAGAGAAGAAACAGGTATATGTGCAAAGACCCGCATAGTGAGTGCCACCTGAGACAGTGTCCTGACACCCGGCCATCCCCACCTGCAGTTTGGCCACAGTAGGGACCCAGGGCTAGTCCACAGATCCACAGTCAGTCTACTGTACTGTGACCCCGACATTCCTGAAAATCCCAGAGCTCAGCAACACATGAGCTTAAAACCCCCAGGGCTAGTGAGGAAAAGGGGACTTCATCAGTGGTACATTTTTTTAAAAGATAGGGACCCAACTAAAAACAATAACACAGCTTTACACATTAGGCAGTTAAAAATGCATAAATACAATAATAAATGTGGTAGTTTGCCTTTAAGAAGCCCCTAACTTTGCTTGAGGAAGTGGGTGTGGAGAGGTGAAGAGGAGAAGTAGGGTGATCTGGAATGGGAGGGAAAGTTCTGCACCAGATGTGGGAGTGCAGCTCCCCACACACCCACCCGCCCACATCAGGTCTGGAATTTTCCCTCCCTTTCCAGACCTCTCTCCCACCCCTCCCATTGCTCAGTGAGCCAAGGTGCTGGGAGGGGTGGGTGCGTGCAGGCTGAGCTCAGCAGGGTGCAGTGCTCTGGTGTTTCTAAGGACCTCCTGCTGAGCAAATAGGAACTTTGAAATTTATGCCACACTCACATCTTTCCCGAATCAGTCAGCTGTGTTGGAACAAATTCATGTTTCAAACAGCGTAGCACAGCCGGGCTGCATGCACAGCATTCCTGTGGGACTCCCAGATTTAGGTGGGGAAGGGAACTTCCTAGGAGGTGGAGTGGGCAGAGGAGGACTGCTCTGCAGGGTGGTGGCTCAGCAAGGCTGCTGGCAACAGCTCCAGGACTGGCCCCACCCTGGCCCTCGGGCAGCTCTCAGGGTCCGTGTGCTCAGCATGCCCAGACAGCTTAAGGACCTATACCAGGCTCGCAGCTGCTGTTCACCAAGGCACCTCCGAGAAGTCTCAAGGAGACAAAGGGCAGGCCTTGCTTCTCCAGATTTGACAGAGATGGGAAAAGAGGCTCAGAGATATTGCTGCCTTGCCCAAAGATGTGGAGCCCGTGAGGAGAGCACTTCCACACCCAGACATGGATGGCCTTCCACCTGACCCCGCTGCAGTGAGCATGGGGAGCCCTCACCACACACTGGGTAAACTCCAGGGCCCAGGCAGAGGCCATGTGTCCAGGGCTTCCTCTCCTGCCAGGAGAGGTGTGGAAGACCGAGGAGACCTACAGACACCTGCCTCAGGGGAGTCCTCCCAGTACTGACACTTGTCTCTTCTTTAAACACAAAGAACAAGCCTCCATCAGCTCTGCCTCCTAAAAAGCCCCACTCAGCAGGATTGAGGAATTTCCAGGATGGCCAGGATATGAACTTTTTAATAGGATTGCGGCATTTAGTTCATTCTTGAGTCAGAACCTCAGTGAAGAAGTGAGCGATCTGTTTGCAAGACGTGCCAGGAGCACCTGCCACAGGCTTCTGGCATCCGCACACCCAGCTCCCACCCCAGGGCCTCCGTGTGCAGGGAAGTCAGCCTCACTGGTGGTCATGTTAGCATGAATCAGCAGCGGTTCCAGCAGCTGACCTGGGACAGGCTCCCCAAAGCCTGTCCACACAGGAAGTGACCTGGGCAGAGGCCACCTGAGGTGACTGCCTCGTGCTGTTTCCCCTTGGCTGTTCTAAAGGCTCGATGGGCCAGTCACCAGCAGCCCAGCCACCTTTAGACAGCGGCCTGCTCTCCTGGAACAGGCCCAGGCCCACCCACCTGGGCCCCTGCACCTTCTCATGCATGTGCATGTGTGTACAAGCACACACTCACACACATACCATGGAAGAGCCTGGGAACCAAAGCCTACTGTGTCCAAGAAAGGCACAGATACATTTATAAGCAGATTCCAGTATCTCCCCAGCTGGTCAGGGACGGGGAGGAGCCAGTCTCCCACCCTTCAACACCCACCTGCTTCCTGCACAGGGATGGTGATGTTTCAGGGAAAACCTCGGTCATCCCACATTGTTAGAAAACATATAGCAGCAGGTGGGGGGCTGAGGGCGTACTTTGCTGTGCGTCTTGTACTTGCTGTGAGGCTCTGGTCCCCAGCTGACTCTGAAACCTGTTGGGTGTGCACTGCAGCAAATGAGGCCAAGAGCTTGTGCACGTGTGACCAACAGGACTCTGCATGGAGAATGGAGATGTGGAGTTGGCCTTTGCGAGGAGAGCCACTGCCTTCCTGTCCTTGAAGGGCAGAGGTGTGAGGTCCACACTGCAGCACAGTTGCACAGGAAGTGTTTGTACATGTGTGTGTGTAAATATATCCAGGACTGTAGATGTGTACTGGTTTGCATGTATGCGCTTATGCACACTGGTACATGCGTATGTGTACACCACTGGGCACACATGTGCACATAAGTATGCTAACACATATGCATGTGCGTAGGTGAGGTAGGTACATATGTGAATATGTGTGTATTTGGGGTATGTCTAGACGTTCACTGTATTGAAGCCACGCCCTTGTTCTGGAGTGGTGGAGCAGCTGCCCGGGCTGGAGTACAGGTGGGGAGCACAGGCCCTGGCCTCCTGGAGCTTGCCATACCAAGCTGTGCCAACCTGTTGCCCCAAGGCAGCCAACGTGGGCTTCAGTGTGGGCCCAGTGTGGCCGCCCACCCACACAGTGCCACACTCCCAACCCCGAGCGTCCACGGTTTGCCAGCCTCAACTTGGAAAGCCCGATTATGGGGCAATGAGTGAGGAGACGGAAGTGGTGCAGACTGAAGGGAGTTCAGACTCGAGCACAAACCAGCAGCATGGGTACTTTCCAAACCCGGATTAGCATGAATTTGGACCAAGCGCCAACGCAAGTGCTATATCACCCCCAGCCTAGCGCACGCAGGCCGCAACTCTGATGGCGTCCCCTTGGCCCTTGTGGGAGCTGCTTCTCTTCTGCACATGAATGAGTCCCTCTTCTTTCACTCTCGCCTTCCATTGTGCTGGACAGAAGCTGGTCACAGCCTGCCACAACTGCGATTAGCCGCTAACACTAATCGGGGCTTTCTTGGCGACAGAGGCCTGCAGCTTGCACAGGCCCCACCCACCAACAGAAATGGAGAATTACTCTGTCTCAAAATCCTGTTTCATCTTGTGTCTGTGTATGCATGCATGTTGTTTGTGCATGCATCACCTGGTTTACTAATGCACACACACACACAGGCAGAACGCTTTCGGGTGGACCCCACGCCTTCCAGTTCCTAGTCCTCACCCCTCCCTTTTGCCCTACACCCCACCCTTCTCTGGACTGGATCTGTGGGTGTGGTGCAGGTTCTGACCCAGCAGCGCCACCTGCTGGCCACCTTGGTGTTTCTGGGAGAACCTGATTGGCTATAGCAATCAGGAGAGGAAGCTGGATCAGAAGAGAGGTCCAGGGGGCCAGGACCTTCTACACAAATCCTCAGGATCACAGTCTTCTCAGATGGCCCTCTGAGTCCCTACCACTCTCGAGATGGCCTCAAAAGGGCCGAAGGGAAGCCTCAAGAAGTTAGGGAGGCGGCAGCTGGGGTTGTGGCTCAGTGGTGGAGCACTTGTCTGGCATGTGTGAGGCCCTGGGTTCCATCCTCAGCACCACATATAAACACATGAAATAAAGGTCCATCTACAACTAAAAAAATTAATTAAAAAAAAAGAAGTCAGGGAGTCTATGCAAGTGCAGAAAGCTTAGCCCCAAAGGGTCCAAAGTATGGGTGACCCTAGAAAGCACAGGAACTTGCTGGGTGGCCTGCCTTGCACTTCTGTGGCTTGTGGGGGAGGCTGGTCCCAACCCCCACCTGGCCTACCCAAGCCTGTGGCCAGGCCTCTGGGCTGGGTGACCACTGAGGTGAGGGAGAGTTTCACTGGCAAGGTAAGTGGAGACAGAGTGGTAGAAGGGGTAGCCAACATTAGGGAGGCTCCAGAGGGTCCCAGCAAGGGGGACAGGAGTTCAGGGGAGTGGAAGAGAGTTTCAGAAGCATCAAGCCAGGGAACGAGGACTGTGTGGAAACCCAAGACCCTTGGGTTCCTCAAGGTGGCCAACAGGCATGTGGGCTGATCATGGGGTCAGAGCTGGGTCCACCAACTTCCCAAAGCAGGAGCTGCTGCTCAGACTGTTACAAAGCCCCTCTTGAGGGCTGGGGCTGTAGCTCAGGGGTAGAGCGCTTGCCTAGCATATGTGAGGCACTGGGTTCGATCCTCAGCACCACATATAAATAATATATGAATAAAATAAAGATCCATCAACAACTAAAAAAATATTTAAAAAAAAGAGAAGCCCCTCTTGGCCTCCAAGGTCCACTGCTCTGCTACAATGTCCTTCCTCGGATCTTCCTTACATCGTTGGGATCCTCCCAGATCCGTCCATTCCTCTGCCAGGAGACCAGCCTCATCCATTTGTACATAACTTGCTCATCCTTGAAGGTCACTTCAGCCTGATTCTTCCCTCCTGCCTGGGAGTCTTGAGTCTTCATTCCTCCCCTGCTCTGGATCTGTAAAATAAAGAGATTAAATTAGATGGTTTTAAAAGCCTTAACGTTTCGTAGTTCTCTGAAAGTCCAAAAGCCATCTAACCAAGAGGTAACGTAAGGGAGGAAGTAAATGTAAACTCAATAAACTAAGTAAATGTTTAGTCTAAATATATAAATATATAGAAATAGAATATAGAATAGGCGCAAATGTCTGTGTACACGCGCATAGACCCCTGTATGTTTATCCTTGCTACTACACACGTTTCACTGAGAGGGTCTGGGGCAGTGGACTTCAGGCCCCAGATGCTGACCTGGGTTTGATTTTCCAGTAAAGAGAGGGCTGGGTGCTTCTTGGAGCAATGGCTCACTCCACTGCTTGGGCAGGGAGCCTACTCTGCCTGAAAGCACAGGTGTACTCCAAGGACGAGGGGCAGGTCGGGACACGGAAGCCAGCTTCCAGGGTCTCTCTGTGAGCTCTGGACAATCTGAGCATCAAATAAAAAATGAGAGTAATGGATTGGAACCCACTGAATTACACAGTCTGTACTGATGTAAGTGAACAAATTGAAAGGCTGACAAGGAACAGGAAATTTTCCATTTCAGCACCGCACCCCACAAGAAATGTATTAATTCCAAGGAGAAAAGAATAACTGCAGGAAAGGAGGCTGGAAGACACCCCCGGTGGGGGATAGTCTACAGGATAACTGGCTCATAACCTTCAGAAGTGTCAAGGTCACAAAGGGCCACATCAAGGTCACAAAGGTCCTGCCAAGGTCATGAAGGGTCACGTAAGGACTACAGAACAGCATCACACTGCAGGAGACTCAGGAGACACCGTGGCCAAATGCCACAGGCCCGTCTGCACGGTATACACTCGCTGTAAAGAAATCACTGGTCCTCAGGCTGGGCTGGAGGGGCAGCGATCACCACGTTGACTTCCCAATTGTGAGTGGTATGTTGTGACCAGGTAGGAGGAAGTCCTTATTTGCAGGAAATACATGGAAGTACTAAGGGATGGAATAGTGGAGCTAAGTGTACATAATGTACTTCAAATGGTTCCAGAGAGTGGGCTACCCTCAAATCCTGCCAGGATGGACTTTAGGGAAACACATCGCACATCTGGCAGCCCAGGCTTAAGAACGTCTTCCCATAGCATAGGGCACAGCTGACTGGCTGGCCACTCACTGTGTAGGTGGGTTTTAGAGTTGAGCAGAACAGGATTGAATCTTGATTCACATTAGCTGTGTGGGCCTAAGCAAGTCACATGACTTCTCTGAGCCTCAGCTTTCCGCTGTGCAAAATAAGGACAAAAATGTCTATCTTACATCTGTGGTGCAGATCAGAGAGAATCATGCAGACTGTCTAGTACATGATGATTTCCAGACATTGGAGCTTTCTGCCTGCCTCATAGGTCCCTGGGAATCTCCTTATCCATGCCGATTCCTGCAGCCCTCCTGTGATTCTGAGAAAACTCACCTGCTTCACTTTGCTCACCTTGGCTTAGGCCAGGCGGGACCGTTAAGCTTCCCACACACACTGCAGTACTTCTTACTGGCCCGTCTGTACACACAGCTCAGCATGCAGAAGGCCCTTCCCTCTGATTGGAATGCTCTTCTTGTCTAACCACTTGTCATCCCGTGAATAGGACTTGTGACCACCTTCCATCAGTGATCTGTTTCACATGAGGATGCCTTTATTTTTTTAACATGGTGTCATATTTTCAATACCTTTATTTTGTTTATTCATTTATATGTGGTGCTGGGGATCGAACCCAGTGCCTCACGCATGCTAGGCAAGCGCTCTGCCACTGAGCCCCAGCCTCAGCCCAAGGATGCCTTTAAAACAACCATGCCAGGGACTACTATTAGCCTGTTTTCCTATTTACATGTGAAGCCTCAAAGACCTTGCTCTAAGTGGGACAGCTGACGAGGGACAGAGCCAGGACTTAAGCCCCATGCTGCCAGGCCAGAGCCTGGAGTCCCGAGTTCTAGTCATGGTAGCCTTGGCTTTGTCGCCCTCTGCAGGGCCTGAGCTCTTGGATGTCAAGGACCACGTCCAGTCCTGCCCAGGTCCTCTTTAGCACAGCCCTGGTGCCAGCTGCAGCATCCGTAAAGGCTGGTTCCCGTCTCCCAGCTCTGTACCAGGCTTTCTCTGGGCTAGGTGAGAGGGTAGATCTAGAAGACTCTGAGGCTGCGTTAACTGTGTACCTTTGGGACATGACCTTTTTGGAGAAGTGACTTTGGGAGGACTGAGGATGGTGGACCAAGCTGGCTGCTGGCAGTAACACATGGGCCTTCCAGGGCACAGTACTAGGATCGACCACCAGAGAGCGCTGCAGCATCACTTCAGGCACTGCCTCCACCCTGGGAAGGCCATGGTCCTGCTGGGCGAGGCTGATTCCCAGAAATTCAGAGTCTTGCAAGTCCATCCACGTGCAAGAACCTGAACAGAAATATGTACAGCATGAAATTGATACTAAGGAAAGAGGTTATGTCCCTCCTCCATGAAAAATGTCCCCTGCGGAGGCCCTCAGGGGTCTCCACAAGCTGTGCTCTCTCTTGCTGGAAAAAGATGCTGCAATGCAGAATTTAGTCATACACCACTGAGCCTCAGTGCCCAGTGTCCCCTGTGCCACAGGCCATGTGCTCTCGCCTGGTGGCAGGGACCTCAGGGTCCCTGGGAAGCTTCAGCTGCAGGTGTGAAATGTTACTGTCATATTCCACAAGTAAAACTGTGTTCCAAACCCAGAGTTGGTGCACAGGGCCCAACAAGCATACCAGGCACTACCTGCCTCTGGGTGGAGCTCAGGCTGTCTGTTGTCCTTCCTGGCTGGGGCTCTGTGGACCCCACGGTCAGGTATCTGAGGATGGGGCTATCTGGACAGCCCAGGCCAAAGAGCCCAGAGACCAGGCAGCACAGGCCCCAGTCAGCCTGGTGTGCTCCCCGGAGTCCTGGGGCCTTGCCCTCACAGAACCGTCTCTGCCCTGAGGCTCTTCCAGGAGCCAAGCAAAGCCCGCTTCCTGCCTCTGCTCTGCCCCAAGCCTGCTTCTTCTCTCCTCCTGCACCTTCTTATCTGGGAGGTCTCACCCAATATGTGGCTGTAAGTGTCAATCAGAGGTGCCTCTGCGACACTTCTAAACATACAGGCATAAAAATAACAAGTGGGGCTGGGTGATTATATGAATCCACATGTCATCAGACTTCATAGACACATACACACGCACACACACACGCACACACGCATGCACGCGCGCACACACGCACGCACGCACGCACGCACACACGCACGCACGTGCGATATTAACCTGGTGGAAACTGAAGAAGCTCTGTGATGGTCCCAGTGTTGACCTCCTGGGTTTCCATGACTATATACCTATGGTTATGCCCAGTGTCACCATGGTGTGAAACTGGAGGAAAGGCACATAAAACTTAATTGCAACTTCCCTCAAACCTGTAATTACTTAAAACTTAAAGTGTGTTTAAAAAGAAGTCTGTAGGCCTGTCCAGCCCACACCTCTGCCCTCAGCTCTGGGAGCGCGAGCCCAGTCCCTTCCCCAGTTCACATCCATCCGGCCACTCAGACCAGCAAGGCATGAAGGAACCCCCTCACCTGCTCTGGCCCCCAGTGCTCCCCCAGGGACTCCATGCTAGAAATCGGGGTCCTCCTTGTCTTCTCCACTCCTATGCCCCCCGGGATGCCATGTCCACCTGTCTCCTTTTCTGACCTTCTGCTTCACCTACACATGACACCATGCCCAAGTCCCCACCCCTCCTCTCAGGCCTACAGCAACTGCCTCCCAGAGGACCCCAAAGTCCAGACCCACTGCCCCAGGCCTGTGTCACCTGCCACTGAGTGAACCTTCCTAGGTACAAAAGCCACCTGCCATCTGACTTTCTGGGCTAGGCACCAGCTCAGTGCTGCTGTACAGCCAGAATCCATGGTGGACATAGAGAATTTGTTGAGTGGGCAATACCAAATCCCCTCGTTCACAGACACTTCATATAAATAAGGTTCTAGAAGCCAAAGGCATGCACAAGCTTTAGGAAACAAGGAGACACTTGACATAAGACAGATGGACACACTGTGATTCCAAGAAAGCCTGGGTCTGATCAGTCAGAACCAAGAGGCCAACCTGAACCTCCAGGTTCCAGAGCCAGGACAGCTTCAGAAAGCCGGAATGTCAACTCTGAGGCTCCCCAGCCACAAGATGTGAGGCCCTGAGCAAGTGTCTCAGGTCAGATGATGTGGTGCGGGAGTGTGGGATTTGGAGACAGACCACTGGCATCTCAGCTACCCCACAGTAGGACCCTCATGACCTCTGATGCATTATCAAACCCTCCAGGCCTCTTTCTCCTTTATAGAATGGGACCAACTATACCTAGCACACAAGATTGGGTGGGAACGTGAGGAGCAGAAGGTGTGTTGTAATTTGAAGACCAAATGGCTTAGGGCTCAGGTATGAATACTGGCACTGCTGCTTACCAGTGTGTGGCCTCAGGCAGGTTATCAAGCCTCGTGTTCCTCAGTTTCCTCATCTGTAAAAGGGCGCAGTGAAAGTGCTTACCCCAGGCACCAGCTGTTCCAGGAGTAACAACGAATTCATCTCTAGGGTACATGCACAGTGCTCAGCACAGAAGAGAGTGATTTTTTTTTTTTTTGTACCAGGAATTGAACCCAGGGCACTGAACCACTGAGCCACATCCCCAGCCCTTTTATTTTTTATTTTGAGACAGGGTCTTGCTAAGTTGCTGAGGCTGGCTTTGAACTTGAGGTCCTCCTGCCTCAGCCTCCTGAGCTGTAGGGATTGCGGGTGTGGGCCACTGCACCCGGCTGTATTGATGCTTTGAAGTTGTGTTCTTTTCAGGAAGGGTCTGGATAGTAGGACAGAGCCCAAAAGAAAGCCGCTGAAGACTGCAGTGTGGCCAGCTGGGGATGGAGGGTACAGAGCAAGCTGGAGGCAGGTGCCAGAGGGGAGAGAATGAAGCCTCCAGGAGGCTGCAGCCAGAGAGGAAGAGGAGGCCAGGGAGAAATGCCACACTTTGATGTGCTCCAGGTGCTCGCCTCCCTGTGGCCCCCTGAGCTTCTCAGCCCCTGTGAAGCGCTGGAGAGCAGGGTGCGCCCCTTGCACTGTTCAGGCCAGGAAACAGGCTCCAGAGTGAAGTGCAATGATTTCCTTGAGACTTGTAGTGGCAAAGGCCAGTTCAGAGGTGCCCTTCACTCTCCTCCTTACCCTGAGGTAAAGGCCAAGGAGCCCCGAGAGGTGGACATGATTCCAAGGCGTCAGGCCTGGAGAGCCAGGAGGAGGAAGGGCCAGGCAGGGTTTGCGACAGGCTGAATCTGACTCCAGGACTTCAGGGACTGTGTGTGGCAATCCAGCTGGGGTCCCTGGCTGGTCCTTCCATGTCCCATGTCACCTGCCCCCAGGCTGGCTCTGCCCCCTCCTCACAACAGGTCCTGGTGTCAAAATGGCCTTCTCTGTCCATTCTCTCTGCTGGCAACCTTGAGGGATGGCAGGCCTGCTGAGCATCCTCCTGTCTGGGCCTCCATGACAGGATTCTGTGCCCACTTACTTTCTCTGCTGTCTGAGTTCCTTCACTGGGTCTCTGTACATGTCCTTTCTGTGCTCTGTCCCCTCTCCCTGGTGTCACAGAGACCCCCACAGCATCATCCTCAGCCCACACCTAGGCCATACTTCTCTGTGCCAGGACCCTGCCTCCAGACTCGCTGTGAAGTAGGACAGCCTCAGCCTGGAGCCATGAGAGATGGAGGACTTGCTTCGCCCACGGCCTGGTCTGTTCCCTAAGGTCCAGTGGACTTTGCCTCTTGCGTGGGCCAGCTCCTCCTGGCTGGGGAAAGACGGAGCATGTGCCAGCCTCAGGGTTCATGGCCACAGACAGCTACTGTGATCACAGGGGGCAAAGTCTTTGACCTGGCTGAGCAAGACCCAATAGCAGGCCAACCCCACACTATCGCCACAGCCTAGGGACAGGCCATGCTGGAAGGCACTCCGGGACCTGGGTGGTCTGGCTCTCCCCAGGTGCACAGACACCGGGGCTGAGATGAGCGACCACCAGGTGGCCTGCACCACACCCATGGCTCTCTATTCTGAATATGCCACTGATCTTTCCACTGGTCTCCAGCCACAATGTCCTGCTGGACGCCTCATTGGGGTGCTGCTCGAGCACTCGGTCAATGAGTCTAGAAATGACCGTTGTCTTCAACCCACTCCTCCTGTATGTCCTGTCCCTGCTGAAGGCACCACTGATCATCCAAGTTCCCAAAGTCCTGGGAATCATCCCCAACCCCGGTTTCCCGGGTCTGGTCAGTTCCTCAGCATTCATATCTGGCTCCTTTCTCCTCTTCTAATTTGTGCCAGCCCGACTTGATCCCAACACTCTGCCTCTGGACCCACCAAGCCACATCTAAGGGCCAAGTGTCTACTCTCTGGCCCTTTTTTGGAGAAATTTGACCAATCCCTGACCTTGATCATGGGAGGGTGCGCCAACAGCTCTCAACCCCTGGTCCAGCCTCCAGATCTGACCACATCACTCAATGACGTAAAAGGCTCCTGTGGCCCCTCAAGACCTGCCTCCCTTAAGTCATCCCCGCAGCCTGCAGGAGCCCACCCCTCAGTCCTCCAGCTTCACCCCACACCTAGCCTCACCCTGAGCACTCAGCACCGCTGAGCATGCCAGGCTTTTCTTTTATGCTTTAGGTACAAAGGTAAGTTACTCATGTTCCCCAACACCATCATCACGCCTGGCAAGGTTCCTCTTTAATTATCTATTTGATCTCTTCTGTTTCCGAGGACCACTCCCATTTCCCACCTCCTCAAAGGCAATAATTTTAACATATGTAATATGTATCTTCTATTTGTGTCTTGCAAAATAAACAGTACTGTATGTGTGTTTTAAATGCCTTTAAATGTTGCAACTTATCATTTTCCACTTTAGGATGGCACAAAAGCAATACAGGTTCAGTAGGAACCATCTTTTGCGTTTGGATCTTTTCTGCCTGGAGATGTGGCATGCTCCTCTGTGGTGACGCTGGGTGGCAGCAGTGAGCTCACACCCCTGAGGGAGCGCAGCCTGCTTGCTGCTCAGCAAGGATGTCTGGTAGGTCGGATGGATTCAAGGCATTTTCGACTTATGCTACTTTTATCATGAGATGAGATTATCTGGACAAAAGCCCACCATTAGTTGGGGAGTGTGTTAAGGTTGGGATGTCCCCCCCAAACTCATGTGTTGAAAGCATGACCCTCAGTGCAGCAAGGCCCAGAGGTGGGGCTTTTAGGCAATGCTTGGCTCAGGAGCTTTCTGACCTCAGCCCTGGATTAGTCCACTGCCCGCTGGCTGGGCTGCTGGGAGGTGGGACCCATCTGGAGGGAAGAGGTCCCTGGGGCGTGCCCTGGAAGGGTTGCTTTTCTCTCCAGCCCCTCTCTGCTTCCCAGCTACCATGAGCTGAGTAGCTTTTTCTCTGCCACGACCTTAGTCATGACGTTTCTGCCTTGGAGTCAGCTGACCGTGGACCGAACCTCTCAAACAGACAAAATAAATCTTTCCTCTTCTGAGTCGTTCTTATCAGGTATTTTGACCACAGCAAGGAAAAACTGAGTGACACAGAGCGTATTTCCGTCTGCTGCCTGCAGCTTCTTCCCACCATGGTTTTGGGACACGTTGCCAGGGCTCTGAGCACCCCAGTCTAATGTAAGAGGTTAGTTCTCCGGGGCTCAGAAACGTGCAGTTCTCCCATTTCCCGGTAACACAAGGGGCACATCGATTCTCCCCGGGTGCTTGGAAATTGCCACCACCACAAAGAAGGCGGCAGGCCCATCTTTATATATACATCCTTCATGGATCCAGGCAAGAATTTCTTTAGATTCATCCTACAGAGAACTACCAGATGGCAGGATTTGGCAGCTGCCCTCCGGAAGTGCAATCTGCATTCTGCCCAGAGGCCCAGGGGCCATCCTCACCACGCTCAGATATGTGCAGGTTTCTGACCTTGATCAACCTAATAGCTTTCAGTATTAGTATCATTCCGATGTACATTTATCGCTGAGTGGGCCATCTCTTGAAATGCTGTTCAAGTTGGACACATTGTGTACAAATTGCCAGTTCCTATTTCTTGCGCACATTTCTGTTGATGCTGCTGGTTTGGGGAAGTTTCTTTGCCTCTCCTTCTTACCTCTGCCTCTTTTCAAAAGCTGGCACATCCATCCCTGGCCCTTTAAATGTGGCTGCTCATCCACCTGCCATGTGGTGCCACAGACAAGGCCCTGTCTCAGGGCTTGCTGTGGGACCTCTGCCATGCTCCTTTCTGGATTTCTGCTTTTCCATCTCTGACAGGGCACTCCTCTTGTCTTCCTCCTCGGTGACCTGCCAGCACACAGCCCTAGATTCGCAATCATCCTCCATTTCTTTAAATACTGAGTTCTCCTTTCCCAGCCTCCAGTCTGGCAGACCCTGCTGGCAGGTTCGGTTCCAGCTGCTGCCCCACACCCTCCTCCTGCCAAAGCCAGGAGTGAGGGACGCACTCCTCCTATCTGAGCTCCACTCTCCAGGTCCCTCCCCGCCAGCCCCAGGGTCTTCCTGGTCTTTCCCGGCAGCTGGCTCCTCCTCCCCTGGGCTCTTACAGCACATACTCCTTGGCTGACATGAGTGGGTTCCACCTGCCGTTACTTAAATCCTTAAAAGCAGAGGTCTGCTCTCTCTCTCCCCTTCCTCTTTCCCCAGGACCTGCAGGCCTGCACATGGACGGTCAGCAAGTGTTCAGTTAGAAGGTGTTTCCCACCCTTCCTGTGTGCTGCGGAGGGCTCAGCATTCACAGCCATCATCCCAGCTGTACATCCCATGTGGCTGGCAACTCTTAACACTGTTTGCAGGTAGGGAAACCGGAGGCTTAAGGACATTAGGTAAGATGTCCGTGACCACACAGCAAGTGAGTGGCCCTGGATGTGTAGACCAAAGCACAGACAAACGTTTCCAGAGCTGAGGTTCATGCCAAGCCGAGCCACCGCCCAGAGCCATCTTCCTCCACACAAGACCACTGTAAGTTAACACTGTCCACGGACAGTGATGGCGCACAGGTCCCAGGAGCCTGGGGAGTGGAGTCCATGACGAGGACGCCACACGCATCTCTGCCGCACACACCCAGGTGAGACTGCTCGAGTATCTGATCTGCAAAGGTGCTGCCCAGCCAGGAACCAGACCCCACACCACGCTCCAGGCAGCACCAAGGGAAGGGACAGGGAGGGGTGGGAAACCACGTGGCTGGGGACTGCTGCAGGCCTGGGAGGGGCCTCCTGCTCCCTGCTCCTGCCACCGGGCTGGTTGCTCAACTGGGAAATCAGGGTTGTGCTGTTCTGTCTGAGAAACCATTAAGCTAAGCTCCCTGGGGAAGAGCAGCTGGGACAGGTGCCTCCTCTAGAAAGCAGGTGAGGCCAATCAGGCAGAGCCCCAGGGCCACTCTCCCAGCTCCAGGGCAGCCCCTCTGGATGGGGGAGGGGGGATATTGACTGCTCAGCAGCCCTGGGCTGTGTGCAGGCCTAGGGACCCCAGCTCCTGCCTACTCTGGTAGCACTAACCTATTGGTGCATTCCCCAGGGCCCTGTCACGCCACCCGCAGAGAACATAGAGCTTCAGTAAGTAACCAAGGCAGGAGGAGAATGGGGCTCAGTTTGGCGATTTGGAGGTTGTAAACTCAGCCTCTTTCTGCATTAGGCTGGGCACCTGCTAATCCTGGCTTTCCTACTTACAAACAGTGTGGTCTGGGGTAATGAAGCTCCCTGTACCTTGGTTTCTGTCTGCATATGGCACCACAAGCAGCACCTGCTTGGTAACAGTTGGAGGGGATTAGATGGGATGCCAGGAAGGCGGCAGGCATGGCGGCAGGCATGTGGTGAGTCCTCGGTGGACGGGAACTGCTTCTCACCGCGGTTCCGGGTGCTGGGCAGAGAGGAAAGGAGCCCAGCCGGGAAAGGAACTAGCTCTGTCCCTTCAACAGCTACCGATCGAGTGCCCAGTGATCAGGACTGACCCAGTGCTCCTGGCATGGCCACCATGCCCCGTCCTCAAGGAAATAGATGTGGGGTGCTGGGGGACCATGAAATCACAAGCTGCAGTGGCACATGCTCTGAAGGGGCAGAACAGGGTTCTAGGCAAGGATTCGCCGCAGGTTCCATGAGGGGTGGAGCTTGGGCTGGGCCCCTCTATACCAGCACGACTCCAGGTACTTCCATGGTCGTTCCTTTACGGAACTTTTCATCGTCCTCTGGGGCAGGGCTCTTGAAGCCTATTCCACAGCTCAGAGAGGTTGAGCAACACACCCAAGATCACATCACCAGGTGGGAGGCACAGTTGGGAGGATCAACCCCCAATTTATCCAAAAGGAACTCAATCCACATAGTTTCCACTTTCTCACCATTAGAATTTGGGCTCAAGGAAGGTCACCATTAGATGTCCCCAGGGGGACAGACTCTCATGGTGCTGAGGCAGATGGGTTTTCTGTCCCCCAGCAGCCAGCTGTGAGTGGCAGGGCCCTTGGGGGAGGTCCAGTCATTAAGCCCAGAGAAGACCAGCAGCCGGCTCTGTCACTAGGCCTGAGGACAGAGGGCCCCTTCAGGTCCTGAGGCTGACAGGAAGTGGCTGCCTGGGAACCTGGTGAAGGAAGGAAATTCCTCAGCTCCTGGTGGTCACACCTGTGCCCAGTGGGCCTGGAAGTAGATGGAGGACCAGCGGGCAAGCTCCAGAGGGAGCTGGCACCACCCAGCAGGCTCCAGAGCACAACGTCCAGGTCCCATATTCCTTATGTCACAGCCATGAAGCAAACGTCTATGTTCAATGGCCACCTTTGGGGCACGTTTAATCCGTTATTCACATATTGATGATCAGAGTGCAGTGCCAGCCACAGGCACCGTGGAGGCTTAGGTTCAGAGCAACAGGCAAGACCTGCCACCAGGGAGTTCTCAGGCCCCCAGGGGACAGATGCACCAGATAGTGTAAAATAGCCTTGAAGTGGGGCTGGGACTATAGCTCAGTGGTAGAACGCTTGCCCTGCATGCATGAGGCACTGGGTTTGATCCTCAGCACCACATAAAAAATAAATAAAGATATCGTGTCCATCTACTACTAAAAGAATATTTTTTAAAAAATAGCCTTGAAGTTCAGGCGAGGCCCTGCGCAGAGTGCTGTGGGGAGCTGGTACAGGACAGCCAGTCCAGCCTGGGAAATTCAGACAGATCCGCTGGAGACATCATATGGGAGTCCAGCAGTATTAGGCAGCCTGAGTCTGAACAAAGCCTGAGACAGAGGTCTGTGCCCGGGAACTCAGATGGGTGAGCATCTGGGAGCCTCAGGTGAGTGGTGAGGGGAAGCAGCCCAGCCTTGTGAGTTAGGCTTTGTGAAGAAACCACCTTGCAGAGCAGGCTGGGCCGTCCCTGAGTTACTCCATGATGCGCAGAGCAGCAGTTCTCAGGCTGTGCCTCACCCTGAGTTACTCTGTTTTATAAAGCAGCAGTTTGCCATGAGCTAGTCCTTGTGAGTAGCAGCCAAGGTGGAGGGACTCCACACCTTGTGTGCAAGTGAACCACCACCATCTGCCTGGCACAGCCACGAGGCTCACAGTGATGCGTAACTGACGTGTGCACCTTATCAAACCAACCCAGGAGCACCCGGACATGTGAACATCCCAGATCACATCAGGAACACCAGGCATGGGAGCTTATCAGCCTTCCCAGAGGCCACTCCCTCATCTTGGGCCCATAAAATGAGGATCCCCCCAAGACTGGACTTGGTGGCACCCTGACCCCATCAACAGGACGTTTGTCATGAGCCTTGCCAAGAAATTAGGATTGGAATAAAAGAACTTGTGTCTGCCTAGCTGTGACCACCAGGTGACCCACAGGTATTCTGTGAACTGCCACTGATGAAAGTGGTGTAGCCTGTGAATTTACTGCTATTCAACGGATTCTGACATTGTGGAGAGACACGATGTGTTTGGTCTATATTGACAGCTTAGCTCACGTGCAAAGGCTCCCAGGACTCCCTTAGTAGGCAGAGCCAGTGAGTCGTGATGGATGGGGAGACGAGAGGAAGGAAGGACTCGGCGAGACACCGTGGCTTTATTCCACGGCTCTCACAGACGTGTAACATGACGTTCATTAAAGCATTCTGTCATCAAATGTCACTAAATGCCAGCCTGTGGAGATGTGGCTCAACAATTCTGGTGTGTGGGAAGCTCACACTCATGGAAAAAGTCCTCTGTGACAGTTGTGGGACCGCCCCTCCCCAGACGTGCCTAGAGGACAAATGCAAAGAGTGAATTCCCTTTACAAGAGCGACAAGGACGATGTGTGGGCAGCCTCTGTTGTGGTCTCCAGGGATCCTGGCCTCCTGTTGACACCCTCCAGTAAGGGGAGGGGGTGCCACTTCTAGGTAGGCCACCAAGCACCACGACTGGCTTTTCTGACCTTATCCCTGCTCACGCTGAGGGAGGCCGGCTGCCCGAGGGAGAGGCCCAGGAGGCAACAGCCAGCAGCCGGCTTGAACGGAGGAGCCAGGAACTGGGGCCTGAGGAGTGCACACTGTGGAGGTTGAAGGCAGTTGGCTCCGTGCCCTGTGAGGGGCACTGGCCTATGGGGCGTCCCTGGGCATCAGCATCAAGAGGGGAGGAGGCTCCTCACGCCCACTCGGGACCTCTGCGGGGTGGAGCCAAGTGAACAAATAGCAATTCAGCAAAGACTCAGGGACCACTTAGAGAAGACAGCACTGGGATTGCTCTATACGAGGATTCCAAAGGAGGGGGAACAGGACGGACCGAGGCCCAGGCCCCCACGCCAGCCTCCCATGGGGTCTAACCAACTATGAACCCATGAAGATGGAGTCCAGAGGGCTTCTCAGGACACACACAGGTGCTTAGTGCTTCCATTCACCACATACACGCGTGCACACACACACACACACTACACCCTGCATAGGCCACACACATGTGCACCACGCCACAACACATATGCTACACACACCACACACACCACATGCACATCACCTCCTCCACAGGCCTCCCACCACCTCTACATACACACACACACCCCAGATCCTATTTCACCCTCCCCAGCCCTGTAGCCCATCCCAGTGCTTCTTAGGAAAGCAGGACAATTTGAGCCCTGGATCAATGGAGGAAATGATACCCCTCTCCCTCCCGCTCCTCGTCCTGGTTGAGAAATGCAAACCTTCCTGTCTGAGGATGAACAGGGTTGGTGAAGGTGCCTGGGTCTCCTGTCCCAGCAGAGCTGAGGATGGCCTTCCTCTGGGGCTGGGAGCCCTGCAGGCAGCTCCCAAGGGTGGGAGAAGCAGAGGAAGGTTCTCCTTCTCCCTCATCGTCCTTGAGGACCAGAGTGCGGGACAGTGTCTGCAACTAGCAGCTCACCAGCTTTAACACAGCGAGAGGTTGTGAGTCAGGATCGTCCTCTTAGCCAGTTTGCTGACCAGTACAGGTGTCTTTTCTTCATGGCAAAATCAGACTCCCGAGGCAGTGTGGGGCTTCTCCTTACAAGGGAGAGATGCCTCACAGCAGCAAGCCTGGGTGGCCTCTCAGAAAGGGCCAGCCTGCTTTTCCCTCCAACCAAGGTTCAATCATCAGAAGCCAACTTTTAGTAAATCCCCATACTCTGCTGGGCCGCAGCGATTTACACACATGGAGTAGTGTAATCCTGTCCGGCTTCTCCACATGTGAAGGAGAACCTCAGGGATGGTGACCGTGCTTATCCAGTGGCTGGGAGTCACAGTGAGGGTCTCTGCCCCGAAGCCCACCCTGTCCCTGGGAAAGCAGGGTGGCCAGTCTTCCCTCCAGCTTCATCTCCATCCCCCCTCTGGGACTTCGCCATTTTACTACTCTATCGGTGCTAAGAGTGTGTTTTAATGAATAGATTTCCAGCAGCAATTCATCAATTAGATAAAAATTGCATCTGATGGATTTTTCCATGAGGTCAGGCTGCAGCCACTTCTCAGAAAGAGCGCCTGTTGTTCCTTCTCTGAATCTGACTTCGCTGTTGGTGTCTTGTCTAGGGCCAGGGGACAAGTAAATCTGACGGCAGGAAGAAGAAACCCTTTCACTTCAGTAAACCATGTTTCTTTTGTAGGTCAGTTTTTAAAATCAACAAATCAAATGCTTAAAAATAAATTTTAAAATAAAGCAATTTCATTGAGATAGTCTTCAATTATACCTTGCGGGGGTGGGGGCAGGGATATTGGTGTTTCGGGCATGAAGAATTAGACACAGCTTGAGAATAGCAAGGTATACATTACCCAGCAGGCAGAGCACCAACTGGAACCAGGCTTGTGATGGGCAGTGGCTTCTCCTAGATTCTTGGCTCCCAAAGGGGGTCACCCTGGCTCCTGCCAGGAGGTAACAGAGTCTGGATGTTGAGTCAGTTCTGCTTCTTGACTATATTGACCATTGTCTTCTGGGCTACTATCTTATCACAGAGACTGAGAAACCCCAACCTAAACCATTCTTTCTTTCTTCCTTAGTAACAAAACCCAGGGAAGCAACGTGCCCTTCCTGAGATCTTCTAGAAACAGACAATCCTCCTTCCACTTGGCAAAGAAGAGATGTGCCTAGGAAAATTCTTAGCTCAAGCTATCACTGAAGACCAGCTAATGAGATTTCCTGCAGAGACACGGTAAGCCTTGAGAGGAAGGCCCTGTTCCTTCAGATGAGACAGAATTAAACTCTATTTCCTCTGTGTGACAATTATAGCCTGTGTGGATATTCAGGCATCAGCACCCTGGCCTTACCCAGGAGCTGGCTACTGAAAGCTGAGCCCCTTGACGTTTGATCTGGAGGCCCACTCACACTGCAGACTTGAACCTTTTCCTTGTCTCGGCCCTGGGCTTGGGAATTCAAAGGATCAGGGTTGGGTCTTCCTGTAGAAGCCAACCTCGCTGTCTGGTGAGCATGTCCAGGCAGGGAGCCACAAATCTCTGGGCAACAAGGTGGCTAGGGGCAGGAAGGAGCATGGCCTGGATGGGATGAATGAGGTCACTTGGGGCAGGAGACGGGGGGGGGAAGTCAGTGTGAGACATACAGATGGGACAAGAGCAGAACTCCAGCTCCATCAATAAAGAACCCAATACTCAGAGCTTCCAGAGCAAGTGAGATTGGAGCAAGGAAGAAGCACTGCTGCCCCACAGCTGCATGTGGCACTGGAAGCCAGGTGGCAGTTACCCACTGAGTCACAAGCCTTTGGTCCTGAGGATGTTGCAGTAAAACGGGTACAGGTGCATTAAAATAGGTGGCAATCGTAATCCACAGCCCATGTGTATTATCAATTAGTATCATATTATTGTTACATTGTTATGTATAACATGTAATAGGTATTACAGGTATATTTATATTCCCTATGATGCACTGTAAGTTTTTATAGGTGTTCTGCAGCTGGAGTGTGGGACAGGATTGGTTTTTTTAAAAATATTTTTTAGTTATACATGGACACAGTCTTTATTTTGTTTATTTATTTTTATGTGGTGCTGAGTATCGAACCCAGTGCCTCACATGTGTGAGGCAAACGCTCTGCCACTGAGCCACAACCTCAGCCCACGAGGTGGTTTTTAACACAGGTGGAGGTGTGGGCACATTCATGCCAGGTACCTGGAAGTGCTCATTTGCAATTAAAATCTACGCCTTGCCATTTAAAAAATAAACTTGACTAGTTTATTAGTTTGCTGGGCAAGACTTAAGTAACTTTGCTATGAATGTGAAATGGTTTATCTGACTTTTTAAGTAAACCCTTGTTTTTAATTATAAAAATAAATCGTGCTTGTAAAAATTCAACTAAAACATGTATAAAATTAAGAATTCCCATCAGATCTCATCCCTCTATAGGAATGACTAAATGCTTGATTGTGTTCTTCCCAGCATTTTGCTCTGCAAATATAAACACATCAACATGTTGCTATGGTTAATAGCTTTTTAAATGAAAAGTTTACAGAGATAAGTGTAGATTCACTGCAGTTATAAGATGCCTTGGCCCAGTTTCCTCTGGTAATAAAATCTCACAAAATGACTACAGAGTATCACAGCACGGGGTGCTGCCACGGATGGAACCCTCTGCTCTCTGCCAGGTTTTTCTGCTTCACTTGTTCTCGCTTATGTGGGGCTGGGTGTGTGCGGCTGATGTGCCCCCACCACCCACTGTGTTCATGATCCAGAGTCAAGATCCCAGGCCATCCAGCCCCACAGGGCTCCTTCCTTTTGCCCTTGAAGAACCCCACCTGCCTCTTTTTTTTTTCCTTTCTGGGATTGGCTTCTTCTTCTTCTTCTTCTTCTTTTTTTTTTTTGGTACTGGGGATTGAACTCAGGGGCACTCGACCACTGCGCCACACCTGCAGCCCTATTTTGTGTTTTACATAGAGACAGGGTCTCACTGAGTTGCTTAGCACCTCACCACTGTTGCTCAGGCTGGCTTTGAACTTGCAATTCTCCAGTCTCAGCCTCCCTAAGTGCTGGGATTACAGGTGTGTGCCACGGTGCCTGGCTGGGATTGGCTTCTTGACTGAGCTGAATTCCCTGGAGATTCACCCCAGTCATGTGTGTTAGTGATCCTCTCTGTTCTTGAATCAAGGTCTATAGCATGTGCATATCACAGCTGGCTTAACTCACACCTGCTGGAGGACACCTGGGCTGATCACTATTTGGAGATATTACAAATAAGGTTGCTCTGAACATTTGTGGACAGGTTTATGTGTGAACAAGAGTTTTCATTCCTCAGGGACAGATGCCCGTGGGTGCAATAGTTGGGTCATATGGCAATTGCTTTCTTAGTTTTTGTGTTTTAAGAAATACCCAAGCTCAGGCTGGGGTTGTGGCTCAGTGGTACAGCACTTGGCTAGCATGAGAGAGGCACTGGGTTGGATCCTCAGCACCACATAAAAATAAATAAGTAAGTAAGTAAATAAATATATTGTCCAGGGCTGGGATTGTAGCTCAGTGGTAGAGCGCTTGCCTTGCATGCGTGAGGCCCTGGATTCGATCCTCAGCACCACATACGAAGCAATAAAATAAAGACATTGTGTCCATCTACAACTAAAAAAATATTTTAAAAAATATTGTCCATCTACAACTATAAATATATTTAAAAAAAATAGCCAAGCTCTTTTCTAGGGATGGCTGTACCATGGAACATTCCCACTTGTGATATATATATGATCCAGTTTCCCTGCATCCTTGCCAGCACCTGGTGGGGCCACTATTTTGTTCTTATAATCATTCTGATAGCTGTGCTGCAGCACCTCACTGGGCTAGTTCACAGCTCTTTAAAAACAAAGATAGGATAAACAGTCGTACCTCTAACATATTACTTGACTGGTGGAATCACATTTCATTGTGTAACTATATCATAATTTATTTATTTAGTTATTTTCCTATCATTCATTTAATTTATATTTTTTGACTATAAAATGTTATTAATAGTACACATGCCTACTTTAATTTGCATATGCCTTTGTCTGCTCTTTATTATGCTTCATAATGTCAGCATACATATACATACATTAGATAGATCTTTGCTCACTCTTATGACAGGATCCATAGAATTGCCAGGCAAAAAATACACACATTTGAATTCTGATACATATTTCAAAGTTGGCTTTCCAAAATTTTGTACCAATACAAACTCCCAGCAAATTATAATGATCATTTCCCTAGATACCCTATAATAGTAACACACTTCATTTATTTTTTTTTCAATATTATAAATGAAAGGTTATAATTCCATTCCAGTTTGCATTGGTACTAGTGGAGATAAGCATATTTTTACATTGTTTTAAAATATTCTTTTAGTTGTAGATGCACACAATAACTTTATTTATTTGTTTGTTCATTTTAATGTGGTGCCAAGGATGGAACCCAGTGCCTCACACATGCAAGGAAATTGCTCTGCCACTGAGCTACAGCCTCAGCCCCTATTTTTACATTATTATTAGTCATTTTTATTTTATCTTTCTTTTATTTTATTTTGCCTATTATATCATTTTCTCATCTTTCTACTGCATTGTCTTCTCTTACTGATTTATGCTTTAAGAGACTTCCCCTACATAGAATTTTTCTCTCATAATAATTTTACATTTTTTACACTTGCACCCCAATTTATTTAAAACTCAATTTTGTTTATGATGCAGGCAAAGATTGCAGCAGAGGCTGTCGGGGCTGCACATAGATGCTGAGACCCAAAAGTGCTAAATTCATATTCTCCCAGGGATAGCCTTGGCTGTGGTTTCCATGTGTGAGACCATGCGGGAAAGCTTAGAGGTGAGACGCTGGTTATGAGAGCCTTAACCTAACAGTGCATCAATCCCCTGATAGGGTTTAACTGAGTGGTAATTGTAGACAGTTGGTGGAGTGTGGCTGCAGGAGGTGGCTCACTGGGTGCATGCTTTTGGGATATATATTTTGCCCTTGGTGAGCAGAGCCCTGTTTCCTGGTGCCACTCCCCAGCTGCTGTCCTCCACCACACTCTTCCACCATGGTATTCTGCCTCCCCTCCTGCCCAGAGCAATGGAGTCAGCCACTGTGGACTGAGACCTCTGAAACCATGAGCCTCAAATAAAGTTTTCCTCCTCTAATTGTTCTTGTCAGGTCTTTCAGTCATAGCAGAAAAAAAAAAATCTGGCTAAAACAGAGTTTAACCAAAGACCACGTTGTGTGGGTGACAGGGTGCTGCTCGCTTGATCTCTGCTTGCAGCAAGTTTGGGATTGTCTATCCTGTCCCCACAGCTTCCCCAGGAATGAGCATAGTACCTTCCCAGGGGCTCTTCTTGATCTCCTCTCTTCCCAGTCTCACTCTGCTACTCCCAGACTGGTTGTTTCTTAAGAGGTCGCCTTCACACAAATCCTTATCTTGAGATGTTGGTGACCAATCTAACTTAAGACAAAAATCAATTTTATTATCTTTTCCAAGCAGATTGCTCATTTTCCCACCATCATTTCTAGAACAGCCCAATCTTCTCCACTGTTGGGAAGGTCACACTTATTCTGCACTGGCAGCAGCAGCTTCTGGTGGTCCTTATTTATCCCAGGCTCTCAGAGTCCTGAAGGACTACTGGGGACAGAGGGTGGCAGTCCCATCAGAGTCTTCCCGTGGAGGCTCCAAGTGTCAGGAATTTCCCAACACAGTCCACGCAATGTCCTAATGCAGACAAGACCACCAGAGCCCAGAGGGCTTGTTCTACCATAGGTAATATTGTATGGATTAGTTCATTGTTCTTTTCTGCCTCCCCTAACTAGAACAGGACTTCCATTAAGGGGTCCTGTCTGTTTCCCAGCCCCTGAAACATTGTCTGGCACATAATGAGAACCTAATAAATTGCTGCTGAATAAACAAATATTCCAGATTTCCTATATTTCATGTCTGTGGCCTGTCCCATTTTTTTTTTATCTGTGTGTTGCTGGGCTCGGGCTATATCATTTTAATTACTGTGGCATTTGTTAACTTTGGAAATCTGAAAGAGCAAGTTTCTTGACTATTCTCATATACTTACTCCACTACATATGAACCTGAAAATCAATTTATAAATACCTCTGCATAATTACATTGCAACTGTAATTGAAACTGCCATGCATTTATAAATTGATTTGAGGAGAATTGCCATCTTTACAATGCTGTCTTTCCTTGAGGATCAGAGATCTCTCCATTTATTCAGCTTTATCATTAAGTGCTGATAAGTTTATCACCACTACATCTTCTTGGTGAATGACCATTTATTGTAATAAAATGTCCTTCTTGTCTTTCGTAGTGACTTTGGTCTGTTTTGTTTAGTATCGGCATAGCTGGCCTACTCTCCTTTGGTCACCATTTGCGTGGAGTATCATTTCCTATCTTTTTACTTTACACCTTTTTGTGTCTTCAAATTTATAGTGTGTCTCTGGTGAGCAGCACATCATCAGAGAATATTTTTTATCCATTTCTTCACTCCCTGTCTTCTGATTGTTCAGTCTACTTACATGTAAATTTTAAGTTAGTATTTACATCATCTCTGTTTCTCTATATTTTACATATTTTATGTTTTCCTACTTTTCCATAATGCCTTCTTACGTGTTAAATGCATACTTTCTAGTACTAATTTAACTTTCATTTCTTTGCTATTTATTTTACTGTTTTTTTTTGTTGTTATTGTTATTTTATTAGTGGTTATCCTAAAGATTATAATTTATCGGGGTTGGGGTTGTGGCTCAGTGGTACAGCGCTTACCTGGCATGCGTGAGGCACTGGGTTCGATCCTTAGCACCACATAAAAAATAAAAAAATAAAGATATTGTGTCCATCTATAACTAAACAAATATTTTTTAAAAAAAGATTATAATTTGTCTTAAAATATTCTAGTTTAAGCCAGGCGCGGTGGCTCAAGCCTATAATCCCAGCACTTAGGGAGGCTGAGACAGGAGAATCATGAGTTCAAAGCCAGCCTCAGCAATGGCAAGGCGCTAAGCAACTCAGTGAGACTCTGTCTCTACATAAAACACAAAATAGGGCTGGAGATGTGGCTCAGTGGTCAAGTGCCCCTGAGTTTAATCTCCAGTACCAAAAAAAATTCTAGTTCAAATTAATACCAATTTAATTTAAATAATACATAAAAATTTTACCCTAATATAACTTCCTTGCCTCTCCTTTGAGCTATTATTATCATATAAATTATATCTATGTACATTCTAAGCTCATCAAACAAAGTTTTATAATTATTTCTTTATGCAATTGTCTTTTAAATCAGTCAGAAGGAAAGGAATTAAAAACAAACTGACTTTTAGCCAGGTGCGGTGGTGCATGCCTGTAATCCCAGCACTTTGGGAGGCTGAGAATGGAAATCGCGAGTTCAAAGCCAGCCTCAGCAATGGCAAGGCGCTAAGCAACTCAGTGAGACCCTGTCTCTACATAAAACACAAAATAGGGCTGGAGATGTGGCTCAGTAGTTGAGCACTCCTGAGTTCAATCCCTGGTACAAAAAAAAAAAACAAACAATAAACCTGACTTTTATATTTAACCTCTGTAGTTACTTTTAGTGGTGCTTTTTCTTTCTTCATGTAGAATCTAGTTTCTATGTCATAGCCTTTCATATAGGACTCTCCCTTGCATTTCTTATAAAGCATGTTTTGGTTTATTTGCTTAATAAACTCAGTTTTTGTTTATTTGGGGATATCTTACTTTCTACTTTTTAGAAGGGTAGTTTTGCTGGATAGAATATTCTTGGTGATAGTTTTTCCCCCCAGTGCTTTGAGTTTGTCATCTGTTACTTTTATAAGACAATCTCATATTTGATATGTCTCTCTTGCTATCTTCAAGATTTTTAGTTTTATTTTGGGGGGCTGCTGAAGATGGAAGCCAGGGCTTCATGCATACCAGGCAAGCATCTGCCCTACACCCTGAGCTCCTCAAGATTCTTGTGACTCTTGACAGTTTCGCTATGACAGGTATAGGTCCATATTTCTTTGGCTTCTACTTCTGAAAGTTATTGAGCTTCTTGAATGTGCAGATTGGTGTTTTGCATCAAATTTGGGGATTTCCAGCCCTTATTTCTGCACATATTTTTTTCTGCCTCTTTTTTATTTTCCTTACTTCTTGGATGACGTTTATGCATGAAAGAGTGTGCGTGCTGGTGTCCTGTGGATCTCTGAGACGGTTCATTTTTTTATTCTTTTTGTTCCTCAAACTGGATTGTTTCAATCTTCTTGTTTCATGTTTGTGGATTCTTCCTTCAGTCAGTTCTTATCCTCTGAGGAACTCTTCTAGTAGGTTTTTCATTGCAATTGTTCTAATTTTCAACCCCAGAATTTCTATTTGGTTCTTCTTTTTAAAAAAAATCTTTCGTTTTATCGATATTTCTATCATATTTCGTGATTTTCTATCATGACATTGTTGTCGTGTTTTCTTTTAATTCTTTACATATTTTCCTTTGGTTTCTTGAACTTACTTGTACTAGTCAATTGAAAGTATTTGTCTTGGGGGCTGGGCTTGTGGCTCACTGGTAGAGCACTTGCCTAACACAGGTGGGGCACTGAATTCGATCCTTTAGCACCACATAAAAATAAATAAATAAACAAACAAGCATTTAAAAAACAAAAAACAGGGCTGGGGTTGTGGCTCAGTGGTAGAGCGCTTGGCTAGCATGCGTGAGGCACTGGGTTCGATTCTCAGCACCACATACAAATAAATAAAATAAATAAAGATCCATCAACAACCCAAAACAATTTAAAAAACAAAAAACAAAGTTTTCATCTTAAAGCCTGGTATCTATAGTCTAGTACATGGGCCTCCTAAGGGACAAATTCTTTTGTCTGCTTTTCTTACCATGCATGGGCCACACATCCCCATTTCTTTGTGTTTCCCATGATTTATTGTTGAAAATAGCACATTCTGAATGATATAACATGGCAACTCTGAAAATAAAATTGAACTCCCCTCCTCAGAATTGTTGCTCTTGCTATTTGTTGGTGATAGCAACTTAGGGCTGTCCACATCCCCAGCCCTATTTTGTGTTTTATGTAGAGACAGGGTCTCACTGAGTTGTTTAGCACTTTGCCGTTGGTGAGGCTGACTTTGAACTCATGATTCTCCTGTCTCAGCCTCCCTAAGTGCTGAGATTACAGGCTTGTGCCACCACACCTGGCTGTTAAATCTGTATTCTACATCTTGTTTAGCTACTTAAGTATCTGCTTGGTTGTCTTAGTGGCTGGCTAATGACTAGACAGAGATTTCCTGAAACACCTTGAGCCAATAAGTCTCCCCACCTTTGCTGAGAGAGAGACCGTGCCTATGTGTGGTGGAGGCTTTTACTGCTCCTGCAGGCAGCTTGGCACTCTGCCTTACTCTTTACTTCCTGATTATGCAGAGGCTAAAGGTCACCTAAAGTGAGCAGTTAGGACCTGCATAGGTTGTTCTTGGGTTTTCACACAGCCTGATACATGCACACAACTTTCTAGGGTACCAGAAATACATCCAAGTTTTTCAAGGCCCCTTTTGCCCATCTTATTTCCAAGTTTTTCCTTTAAGTTTTGTGGTTAGGCTCTAGTTGGACCATCTGGTATTGTTGCTGCAGACAGTTGCAACATTAAACAATTGCCACCAATTGTTTTTGACAAAAACCCTAGGGACAAGGCTATTGGCACAGAGTGAGCTTTGATCAGGTCAAAATGTGTCCTGAAAATAGAGCTCTTCTGGAAGCTGCCAAACATGTCAAATTATGACAGCTGTCTGGGGCTTCTGGGGAGATCCAGGTCCATTCTACTCCCTCCACAAGGCTGCCACATCACAGCCGCCATGGGCGCATGGCCGCAGGTTTTCAAGGCTGTCCCAGAAGGCGGGGAGGGCGAGAGCTCCACAAGGCCCACTGCACTGACAAGGATGCAGCTGCTTCTCTGGAATGCATTTTCTTTGGTTTGTTTTTGAAAGCCTTTAACTTCTAGAGTTCTAAAATGTTGATTTGGACCTTGCTTCCCAGCGTTCTGTTGCTTTATGGAAGAGTGGGTTTCAGTGTTCCTGGCTTTCCTCTTCCTGAAGTGCTTCTCCCAAGTTACCTTTCTTTTGTGCTCTTTGGCAATCTGGTAAAGCCTGTGGATTTCTTCTCAGAATAATTTTTAAATGCATAAAATAAAAATAAGACTTCAGTGAAAACCAATTATATTGAAGCAGTTATCAAAATATTTAAAAGTTTTGTGATATAGTAATACACGTGGATTTTTATTTAAATGAAATTGTACCATTTATTGGGAAATCTAATAACTACCATAATTTCGTGGGGGGGGGGGTGCTGGAGATTGAACCTAGGGCAAATACTTCACCACTGAAAGAAATCCCCACCCCTAATTTTTAAATTTTATTTTGGGACAGTTTCTGGAAGAGATGTCCAGGCTGACCTTGATCTTGGGATCCTCCTACCTGAGCCTTCCAAGTTGCTGGGGTTACAGGTGTGCACCACCATACCCAGCTTCTAATTTCTAATTAATGATGAGTGTAAATGTTATTATGAGATATCTGCAACAACTTTAATGAGATATGAAACGTCTATATGACTTTTACTCATGATTAAATTATCATACTAAATTACTATGATATATTATTAGAGAAAATGCTAAAATTCCTCTGAATTCTGTGAGTCCCTTAGAAGGTCTGTATCCCAAATTAAGAACTTGAGCAGGTTAAGAATCCCAGGCTTTCTAGTAGAGACCTATGGAAAGCAAGACACTTGGCTCCTAAGAACATGAAATGGAGCCAGGTGGGGTGGTGCACGCAGTAATCCCAGCACTTTGGGAGGTTGAGATAGGAGGATCCCGAGTTCAAAGCCAGGCTCAGCAATGGCGAGGTGCTAAGCAACTCAGTGAGACCCTGTCTCTACATAAAACACAAAATAGGGCTGAAGATGTAGCTCAGTGGTTGAGTGCCCCTGGTTTCAATCCCTGGTGCCAAAAGAAAACAAATACAAAAAAAAAAAAAAAAAACCATGAAATTGCAACATGACAGATGGCGTGTGTTTGTGGAAACCTGAGAGGGCCTCCTGCAGTCTCATAGCTCCACTGAAAATGCGGAGGAGGCACATTTTTAAGCTACATACTCAGGTATGCAAAATGTATCTTTCTTTAGTTTTTTAGAACTAGATTTATCTTCTATCTTTAGGCCCCGTTCCTCTTAAGTCGCAGGAAATAAAATCTTGCTAATTCAAAAGTTTCTCAGTTGACTCATGATAAAATTAGACAGTTTCTGTTGATCTGTTCCCACTTTCTCCCTAGAGTTGCAGCTAATCTCCCCAGGCATTTTTAGCATGGGGCAGAGCAGAAGCATCCAGTTACCTCTAAACTGTTACCCATGGGATGTCCACACGTCCACAGGTGTATGTTGGACACTCTGTGTAATGCTGGGTGCCCAACTGGACACAGCTCTTCACACTTTATGGTAATGATTCACAGCCCTGATGTACGTTAAATTCACTTGCGATTTTTTTTTAAATTTCTGATGTCCAGATCCTAGCTCCAGAGATTCTGATCCAATTTGTTTGCATAAAGCCAGATATGAGCATTGTAAACATCTTCCAGGTGATTCCAACAGGGGTCCCGGGCTGAAAATCACAGTTTCAAAATCAAGAACTTAATCTTTTGTTCTCAGATTCTATTCTCTTCCTCTTGGAGCCATGGAAGTCCTGGAACCCACCAGGTGGTGTGAGGGGTGGAGAGTGAGGGAAACAGGGTTCATGTAATGGACAGTTGTCTTTCTTTTTGGCCCTTAAACAGCTGAACCCCCTTCCTATAATTGGGTAATTCCCCAGCTATAAGCCTTCTATAAGAAAAGTTCCTTCTGCTTCTGGAAGCTGATAATGCCAAATCCTCACTTCCCTGACCTCCTTACAGCCAGCACATGACATGTGGCCCTGGTCTTGAACTAGAAGTTCATAATGAAAAAGAGCAGAGAGAAGTCGGTCTGACAGTAACAACAGTTCACAGAGCCATCAGACCTCCATCCTGACAGTGGCATTAGATGTCCAGCAGCCAGAGCTGGGGCAGCAGTGCCTAGGAGGATGAGGGCTGCTTTGCAATCTGCATGTGGCTCTGGCTGTGTGGCATATGACCTGGCCCACTAGCCTTTCTAGAGCTTGCATCATCTGCAAATAAAGTCCCCTTCTACTTTGGTCAGCCAGATTTGGATTCTGCTTGCTTAGAATAAAGAAACTCCTTAGGGCAGAATCAGGAAGAATGAGGAAAAAAACTGGTTGGCCCTTCAGAGAACCCTGCACTTAGAAGAGCAGGCCACAGTGCCACGTGGCTCTTCCTCGAGGTGTCCCTCAGTCTCGGAGAGTTACCAAACCATAAGAGGGGGTGCAGAATGCCTGCTCTGGGATCTCCCGGATGCTTGGTAGAGTCCGATTCTTGGTTATTGCCCCAGGTGACTGCAGCGTAGTGTGCATGTGGAGCCTGGATCCCTGCATGCTTGATGAGCTCTTCAGTGATGCTTACACATGCTGAAGCTTGAGAGTCACTGGGCTCGATGGTGAATTTCAACCTCCAGTACTGACCTAAAGGAATACTTAGAGGAGACATGCTCTTGTGCTGGAAGAGACTGGAGAACACGGAGGACGAAGCCTTCATTTTCAATATGGAAACTGAAGTCAAGCGAGATGAAGTGATTTGTTCAAGGTCAATCATTTTGTGGAGGTGGGAGTAGAGGACAGAAGATTCTAGAAGACAGAACAGTGTTGAGAAGGAGGGACCTGTGGTCATCAGTCAGGGGCTCACCAGGAAGGCAGAAATCTCTGATTGCTTAGAATTTAGTGAACAGAATTGGAGCTGATAGCAAACAGGTAGTGAGGTGGTCCAGAGACTGGCAGCAGCAGAGGTCACTCTCTCCTAGGCTACAGGAGAAAGAGAGGTGGTAACATTATCAGAATTCAGGGGCTGCAGTCATGGAGCCAAAGCTGGGGCCACAACAAGCCTGTCCAGCTGCAAGGGGCACCTGAGGATTTGCAGCAGCTGCTGGTGAGGCTGTTTCTGGCCAAGAGCTGAGGGAGAAATGCCTGGCCGCCACCTCCTCACTCCCACCTCTCTCCTTCCAGAGCGCCCTCCATCAAGCTTCCCCAGAAAGCAGCTGACGCCAGAGCCTGGAACTCAGTCCTCAGGCATCAGACCCATTCTGATCCAGAGTGGAGAAGAAAGTAGAACTCAGGGGGAATCGAGGGCAGCAGGCCACAACCAGAACATCCAGAGACCTGTTCTCAGATTCGGGGGGGGGGGAAAGAGAGGAAACTGAAGTCAGCTGGGTAGAGTCTTGCTCTAATTAATAAGTAGCAGAAATGGGACTCTTGCGTCTCCATTCCATACCTGGCATGAATTTCTGCTGAGCAGACAGCTCCTGTACTGCTTTTGATTTGGGTTCAAGAAATTATGTCTTGCAGGGGCTGGGATTGTGGCTCAGCAGTAGAGCACTTGCCTTGCATGCGTGAAGCACTGGGTTCGATCCTCAGCACCACATAAAAATAAATAAAATAAAGATATTGTGTCCATCTACAACTAAAAAAAAAATTTTTTTTAAATAGAAATTGTGTCTTGCATAGCCAGTGGGTCAGCTCTCCTTGTGGCATTTTAAGACTTGATCAGGCAGGGCAGGGATGTTGGGGATGAGGGAGAGATGGGTGGCTCTCCATCCTAAGACACTGTGTAGCGTGGGCAAGATAGCAGCCTTCCGAAAGCCTGAGACTTCTGTGCACCCCTGAGATAATACGCAAGGCCTCAGCTTCATAAAACCAGGGCTGGGACTCAGTTCACCACCAAGCTGTCTTTCTTGGCTTACTTGTGGAGGAGGCCAACCCAACTGATTTTCGGAAAGCAAACAGTCAGGTTGGCGGACCAGAGCAAGATCTGGAAGCTGGTGTCCTCATTTTCAGGTAAAGGACCCATGACTCGGAGAGGTAATACAATTTGCTAAAGCCACATGAGTTGGTGGTAGTTTTATTCATTTTGGCCTCTGCAAAAGCTAAGCCTTTCTTCCCAAAAGCTATGAATTAAGGAATAGCAGGATACAACAGGTAAGGACGGAGCCTCCATTGTGTTCCCTCTATGGCCTGGTTGACCTGCAGTGTGACCTTTGCTAGCTACCCAGATGCAGCTGGCCATCAATAAATGAGTGTTGGTCAACACTGGCACGGAGTGCTAGACTGTGAATCAGGAGGTCCAGTTCTCACCATGGCTCTGCTGCTAACCAGACTGAGGAAACTACTAGACACCAGTGTCCTCAGGATGCAGTGACCTTTAAGGTCCCAGCCAGGCCCTTGCTGTGCCACCTGGGCCTTTTATCAACAGTGGCTACTTGCAGAACAAGGCTTGGTCTCAGCATTGTGCCTTCAGCCCTGTCCTCTTGGCTCTTGTGTCAATGTTCAGCAAGTCAGCACCCTCTGGTCTGCGTGGAAACATGGCCCTGGCTGAGAAGCCCCTGGAAGGACTGCATTCTCTGGGCTGTGCTATCAACTTTGACTTTGAAGAAACAGAATGTGTAACCCGTTGCCCAGTTCCCGGTTGAGCTGACCAACATTTGAACAGCCTAAAGCTGGCTCAAAGGACTCCTGCAACACTGCACAAATCTGCTTTTCATATTTAACCAGACTGTTTATTTTTCCCATGAGATAGGACAGAGGTAAAAATTTTGAGTGTTGTCTTTACAATAAGACATTTTTTTGGAACTGGTTTTTGTCTAGGTATGTCAAGATATGCCATGCACTCTTTCTTTCTTTCTTTCTTTTTTTGGTACTGGAGATTGAACTCTGGGGCACTCGACCACTGAGCCACATCCCCAGCCCTATTTTGTGTTTTATGTAGAGACAGGGCCTCACTGAGTTGCTTAGTGCCTCGCCGTTGCTGAGGCTGGCTTTGAACTTGCGATTCTCCTGTCTCAGCCTCCCGAAGTGCTGGGATTACAGGCTTGCGCCACCGTGCCTGACTCCATGCATTCTTTCTTGGCTTGCTTGTGAGGAAGCCAACCCAGGTGATTTTAGGAAAGTGAAAAGGTAGGGTTGGGAGATTGGAGTGAGATATACCATGATTTAAATAGCTGGGTAGAAACTGGGCCTCTAGTCTTAGTTTTGCCCTGAAGTTTGCAGGAAAAAAGTGATCAGTCACTGCACAGTATTGTTATTGGCCTCCTGGCTAATGGCAGTAAAACGTGAGTCATCCCAAGAGCCAGTTCAGATGCACTGTGTGACCTCCAGCCGGCCCAAAGCACCAGAAATCCCCACTCAACAAACAAGTTATTTACATTCAGGCCACCAATTATTTGTTGAAAAAAAATTTTAAATCTTCTTATGTGATGGTGTAACCCATTGTGGGGGCAAAAAATGGTTAAAAGCAAAAGTGCAAAGAAAGCATTTTCCTGTTCTTCCTGAGGTCAGCCTTGCTGCTTTGGAATAGGAGAGGACACACCAAGTTTCCCTAAAAGTTAGACATTTGCATCTGCAGTCAATGAGAGCTACAGAGGAAGTGGGCAAGTAAACCTGTAAGGCTGGCTGTGATGATGGGCCCCAAGGCTGTAGCTGAGGAACCCGGGAAAAGGAGAGTGGAGAAACTGAGGAAAACACAGGATAAGGAGCTAGGGCACACCACAAGAGCAAACTGCAGAGCAGCAGACCCAAGCCAAAGGAGCTGGGCCTGGGTGCCTGGCACGGTCCTGGACAGACTGTCTAGACCAGAAAGGTGGATGTGCACAGCCCAGGCAGTCTTCTCAGCGGGACTCCAATGGAGCAAGTCCTAATGCCATAGAGCATTCACTTTATATAATGCATTGTATGTCTGAGTGTATTGCATATAACACACACACAGCATCCATTGTGATATGTTGCACATGAGTATACATTGTGTATAATAATGTGCACACATGTGCATAAGGCACTGATTCTATATAACACACATGCATACATGCAATATCCATTGTAAATAACACATTGCATGTGGGTATACATTGTGTGTAATAATCACGTGCACATATGCATACACAGGCATCCACTGTATGTAATACATTCATGCCTATGTATAAAGACTCTCATGGAGAGATTTACTGGATGATACCCCAGTGATCAACACTTGGTAAAGAAGTAAAGAATGAAGAATTGGTCAGAGAAGTTCAACTATGGGGTAGGATGTGGTCAAAGCAGAGATTTCTCCAATCCCACTACTCCAGGAGGAGCCCTAGAACAGGGTCAGTCCTTCAGCGCAGTCTGGCTTTGAGAAAAGGGGACCAAGAGCATGTACCCCCTTCTTTCACTAATCGCTGGATGCAGGCTGCACTAGGGAGGGTGTGTCTTTGGCAAGAAGCTGCACTTGGCTGAGGACAATGACAAGGATTCAGCTGGAAACAGCTGGCCACCACCGCTCCCAGCACCAGGGAGGATGCTTCAGCCCAGAAGGGGCATCTGGAGCCTCTTAAGGTCAGCACGTCTCTGCAGAGATGAACAAGCTGATTCAGGAGTTCATGTGGAAATGCAAAGGACCTAGAATAGTCAGACAACTTGAAAAAGAACAAAATAGAAGGACTTGACTTATAAAGCTACGACAATCCAGAGTGTGTAGTATGGACATCCGCATGGCTAGATCTACAGGGCATGAAGAGTCCAGAAAGAGATTCACACGTACATGGTCAAATAATTTTCAAAAAAAAGGTGCAGGGGCAATTCAGTTGTCATTCAACAAATGGTGCTGGAAAATTGGCTCTTTCATAGGCAATGAAAAATTAATAAACTTCAGTTTATATATCACAGAGTGCACAAAACATTCAAAATTGATCACAGACTCTCTCCCAAATGGAGAACCTAGCACTATAAAATTTCTAGAAGAAAACAAAGAAGGTCTTTGTGATCTTTGGTTAGACAAAGATTTCTAAATGCACATCAAAAGTGCCACCCACAAGGGGCTGGGATTGTAGCTCAGCGGTAGAGCGCTTGCCTCGCATGCGTGGGGCCCTGGGTTCGATCCTCAGCACCACATACAAAGCAATAAAAAAATAAAGATATTGTGTCCATCTACAACTAAAAAAAATTTAAAAAAAAAAAGTGCCACCCACAAAAATATGTTGATAAATTTAACTTTTATTAAAAATGAATAACTTTTGCCTTAGGAATGCTATTAGAAAAGCAACCCAGAGGACTGGAAGAAATATTTTCAAATTATACGTCTGATGGAGGACTGGTATCCAGAATATATACAGCACTCTCAAAGCTCAATAATAAGAAAACAAAGACTCAACTTTTAAAGTGGGAAAAGATTTAAACATTTCACCAAAGAAGACATCCAGCAGATAAGCTTGTAGGAAGGTGGCTCAGCCATTCTGCTCCTGAGAGTTTGTCAAAGAGTGAAGCCCTTCACCCAAAGCCTACATGAAGGCCCACAGCAGCTCTCTGTGCAATAGTCAAAACTTGGAACCCACTCAGAGGGCCAACGGTAGGGGAGCAGACAGTCAATGGTACCTCCATACAAAGGGATTTTATTTAGCAGTAAAAGGAAAAGAACCACAGGTGTACACAGCAACACAGTTGAATCAAGCCATTATTTTACACTCAGTAATTAGTGTAAAAAGCCAGACCAAAAAACAGTACCCACCATCCAATTCCATTCCTACATTTACCATTTTAGAAAATGAGGACTAATCTATAGACACAGAAGGCAGATTGGGTGCTGCTTGGGATGGGCAGGTAGGGTGGGATGGGGAAGAGGACTCACAAAAGGGGCCATGGCACATTTTATGGGGTGCTGAATAACATATTCTTTACTATGATGATGGTTTCAGAGATTTGCACATTTGTCAAAATTTATCTAATTGTACACTTCAAAATGTGAGATTTATTTTATGTTAACTATGCCTCAATAAAAGTATTTTTTTTTAAATAAAGATAAATAGAGCCGGGCACAGTAGTGCACACCTGTAATCCCAGCACTTAGGGAGGCTGAGACAGGAGAATCACGAGTTCAAAGCCAGCCTCAGCAACAGCGAGGTGCTAAGCAACTCAGTGAGACCCTGTCTCTACATAAAACAAAATAGGGCTGGGGATGTGGCTCGGTGGTTGAGTACCCCTGAGTTTAGTCCCTGGTACCAAAAAAAAAAAAGAAGAAGAAGAAGAAAGAGAAGGGGGAGGGAGAGTGGAAGGAGGAGGAGGAGGAGCCATAAAAAATAAAAATAAATAGGAAAAAAGTTCTTCCTCTTGCCTCATACAGATCAGCTTCCACGTCTTCTGATACGTTGGCCCCAGCGGATGTCCAGTTGTCCACAACATTCATACTTGGCAGCCTGGCCCATCCCAAGTGGTTTATCAAGGCATCTTGCCCAGCACAGTTCAATGGAGCAAAGAAAATTCAGGTGATATTAAATATTTAAAAAATTTCCCTGATACTAATTTTTAGTAAAAAATAGAAATAGATTTCAAATGAAACAGATAGATGGAAAACAATGTGCCAACGTCGGAGATGCTCACGACAATGGAAATCAAAAATCAAACAGCAAATGTGTTGGTGAAGGAAGACTTCTCCAGTGACTGGGGTCTGCTAGGTTTGTAGAGCTGCCATAAAAATGCCCCACCAGGGGCTGGGATTGTAGCTCAGCAGTAGAGCGCTTGCCTCGCATGTGTGAGGCCCTAGGTTCGATCCTCAGCACCACATACAAAGCAATAAAATAAAGACATTGTGTCCATCAACAACTAAAAAAATATTAAAAAAAAAAAAAAAAGCCCCACCAGCAGAGTGGCCTACACTATAGAAATTAATTTTCTCACAGGTCTGAATCCTGAAAATCCAGGGTCAAGGTGACATCAGAGCTGGTTCTTTCTAAGAGCAATCTGGCTTTCTCTTCCCCTTGGCTTCCCCCTGTGCATTTCTCCTAAATCTTCCTTCTATGTTGGTCTGTTTCTGTGTCCAAATTTCCCCTTTTTGCATGATGATGAAAATAACCTTGCTTCCAAAGCTCTTAAACTAAACTGAAATCAAAAAAGAAGAAAAGCAAATTTCTCCTTTTTATAAAGATACAAGTCATGCTGAAGGAGAGCCACGTGGATGACCTCATGTTAACTTCTCTACCCCTGGAAAGACCCTATTTCTAAATCAGGTCACATTCTGGAGTATAGGGCTTGGGACTCCAACACTGCTCTTCCTGGGGACACAGTTCAGACAGGAACAGATGTTACAGGACTTTCAGACCCTAGTGCAGTGTGGTTCTCAGAGCCAGAGACAGGAAGGAAGAGACTCCACTTAGCTTGATGCTGTTTTAGCAAGCCACCATCCGTGTCACCTAAAAGAAAAAGGTGAGTAGGCTTTATGTCATCTGTGCTCAGGGGTGGGTGTCCTCTGACTGGGTTGAAGGTTTTCTACAGCTTGGGTTGGAGGGCGGGTGCCATGGATTTGCATCTCTGAATTGGATGATCTGTAAGTCTTTGTTTAGTAGATCAGAGCTGCTCAAAAGTGCTTAATTTATTTTAGAAGATGGAATTATTAGTATGGTTATCAATAAAGGGCATCAACTGAACACCCCTTGAGGACTTAGAGCTCGGATCAGTTTTTCCTATAGCCAAAGGCAGAAACATGAAGAAAAACTAGGGGATCCAGACCCCAGGGTTCCTACCACATTGCTAAGCTTGGTTAGCGCCAATGTTTACATTTTTCTGTGGTAGGGACTGTCCTGCACATTGTAGATATATGACCACATTCCTGGCCTCACCCCATGGATGCCCTGGCACCCTTTCCCCATCATGATAGCCCAGATTGCTTGCATTCAAGAACCACTCACCTGGACTTTATAAGGAACTCTTGTTTATTGATAATGTTCTAACTCAACCTCCAAGACTCCTTCCTCTGACACATCTTTCTTTAACAAGAAAGTGCTTTGAACACTCATGTCACAGTAATGACCAAACTGATGTGATGTTTTAAAAAATGAAAACCAATTAAAGCCCTCCCATGGACAAGTAAGACCTATAGCCACCTAAAAGCTCTTACGAGAGCAAGGGAGCAGGCCGACTTCAGAGCCTCAAACATGCAGATACTTCCAAGAGATGCATGGCTAATAGCGGTGGCCCATCAGCCAGCTTACACTCAAGGCCAGTCAGGCATTTCAAATGGTCTGCATTTGGATCTCAGCTCTGGCACTCCTGGCTATGAATGTCTCCACTCAGCCTCAGTTTCCTCACCACAAAGTGAAAATAACAATATGTTGTAGAGAATGCTAACTGACTGTCTTAATATCCATTTTCCCCTTTAAATTTTAGCTGACCATATTGCCACCAGAAAGAATACAGTTCCCAGCTCTCCTAAAATAGGGGAAAAACTTCCCTTGCTACCATCCCGTTTTTCCTCCTGTTGCTTAAAAAAGTATATGATCAGCCGGGCGTGGTGGCGCACAACTGTAATCCCAGCACTTAGGGAGGCTGAGACAGGAGAATCGCGAGTTCAAAGCCAGCCTCAGCAATGGTGAGGCGCTAAGCAACTCAGTGAGACCCTGTCTCTACATAAAACACAAAACAGGGCTGGGGATGTGGCTCAGTGGTCGAGTACCCCTGAGTTCAATCCCTGGTACCAAAAAAAAAAAAAAAAGGATATGATCATTGGAACTAAGGAAATGATAACTGGAATTCTAACAGCTATTTTATACCCGAGAGAAAGCCTTGGGAAAGGAAGCCACATGCTGAGGAAGCAAAAAGATGGGGACCCTGGCTCCCGAAATGACACCAAGGAGTCACCTACCACAAGGCTTCCCTTGTATGATGCAGAAGTAAACTCTCTTAGATAAACTAATCTTTTTTTAAAAATATTTTTTAGTTGTAGGCAGACACGATACTTTTTATTGTTTATTATTTTTAATGTGGTGCTGAGGATCAAACCCAGTGCCTCGCCCATGCTAGGCGAGCGCTCTACCGCTGAGCCACAACTCCAGCCCTGAATAAACTAATCTTATTTTAAGTTTTAAAAAGGTGGCATGCAGCACAACCTAATCCTAGCTTGTGGTGAGGATCATGAAATTCAAAAGTCAAGGCTCCACTGTGGTTCCTGGACCAGCGGGTGATCGTCCTCCACGGGATGGAGTACAAAATCATAAGCAACCCCCTGCCTACTCTTAGATCTTTGATTTTAACTTCAAATGTACATTCATTCACCCATGTTTGGAGTACTTGTATCTGATCAGAGTTCCGCATGTAGCAATTCACCCTTATTAAGTCTTTCATCTAAAATAAAGTTGTTTCTGGAGAGCTCCATGCACACCCTCATATTTCACTGGTTGCACATGTATAATGAAACCGTGTAATTAAAATAATGAGCACTGTGGTATTAATAGGTTTGGGAACAACAGTTGTCTCTTGGTGAGTGTGGGGCTCTGCTGGAGTCGGGGAGAGCCGTGAGGCCAGGGCCGAGCTGCGCAGACGGAGAGACATCTGATGGGAAAATAGGTGTCCTCTGGTCCCCACAGAGAAAGAACAAGCTGATAACTCTGGAAGCACATCACCTCACCTAAAAGCCACAGCTGCAGGTGGACACGGAGGCACTGGGTGCTAAGGATCTCTCCCTATCGCAGGCAGCAGCAGCTGGGATTCCAGTGCTCACCCCCTGGATGCCAAATGTGCACTTACTTATTGTGTCTGCAGAGATAAAGGAGGAAGGTTCACCCCACCCCAGAGTCAACCCTGAGTCTGGTTGATGTTCGTGGATTCCCGGTTCTTGGTCTTAGACTGCCCACAGCTGGTGGCTAGAGCAGGTGGGGGGATAGAGAAAATCCTGGGGGAGCCTGGGATATGGTGTCAGTCCAACCCCCAGTGGCCCCTCCACCACAGGGCTCAATGGCTGGTCAGGTGGGTCTGTGCCCCTGCCCTACTGATTGCAAAGACTTAATACCACCGCCAGCTAACCCTATCACCAAACCCCACGAGCTGCATTTCCCAGGTAGAATCCAGAGAGATCCATAGAAGCCAAAGAAAGCTGAGTCCAAGGCTGGACTTAATTGCTCTTCAGAGAATTTTTGGTTAGAGAAACTAAAAGGCCCACGTTGAGCAAGTTTGGTCCTCTTGGAGCATTGGCCCATCCAGCCAGCACTGGCTGGGCACCAAGCTTCGGGACGGTGGACAAGGCCACACAGAGACAACAGGAAGGCAGCCCCGGCCCCAGGGACTTCACAGTCTGGTGGAGACAAGTGAAGAGACGAAATGCAGAACAAGCATTGAGAGGCACACAGGAGGCCAGCGAGCTTCAAAACAGGACAGTGGGCCAAGCAACCATAGTCTGGGGTTGAGGGTGAGGGCCGGGGCTTCCAGAGGAGGGATGGCGAGCTGAGCCCCAAAGAACCAGCCAAGTCGGCTGGGAGGAGAGTGTGGAGACCACACTTCAGCACAGGGTGCTGGGCAGAGAAGGCTGTCCACACAGTGGGCTGTGCCTGGGGAACGGGTGGAGGGTGAAGGGCCAGGGTCCTCAGACCAAAGAACTGCTCTCAGGATGCGCCCCAGCTCCCCCTCCATCCAGGTCACCTCTGCCTTCCCGTACTGGTCTCCTCCTTCCCCACGCCCATCACGGGTTCATTCCGCATGTCTTGGCTCGGGTTACTTTCTCTGGGACTTTCCTTCCCTCTATCACCCCTGCTCCACGAGGCAGACACGGGCGGTCCATCCACCACTCTCCTGTCCCGGACACAGTCTTCCAGAGCAGGGAGGGTCTTGTGAGCCGGGTGCAGGGCTGCTATCTTGAGGCCCCAGGAAGCAGGGTTTAAGAAAGAGATGAGGGGCTGAGATTGTAGCTCAGTGATAGAGCGCTTGCCTCGCATGCGTAAGGCACTGGGTTCGATCCTCAGCACCACATAAAAATAAATAAATAAAGACATTGTGTCCATCTACAACTAAAAAATATTAAAAAGAGAGAGAGAGAGAGAGAGAGATGAGCAGGCCATGTGTGCACGTTGGGGGCTAGCGATTGCCCCAGAGCTGAGGGTGGGCTGGAACAGGGTGCGAATGGGAAGGAGCTCTGCCCAGGCCCCTGCGTAGGCCAGGGGAGCTGGGGGCGCTGTTCACCCACTGACCACCGTTGGCAACCCGAGCTTGGCCCTGGCTGCGTCCTGCGTGGACTCACCCTCCCTGACGTCCTTTCATTCTCATGACCACCCCGAGGTCCATGAAGATGGAGAAGAGAAGCAACCCTTGCCCGAGCCACCACCACATTCTGCCTGCTAATGTGTGACCTGGCGCAGATGGGGGACAGGTGCCCAGGGAGCTGAGAGAGTGGCCTCTGTCCCAGACAGGCTTGGGGTACTGCAGGGCAAAGGTGCGAGGGGCTCCAGGGACAGGCTGGACTTTGCTCCCTGTCTCCTCCCACCCATCTGCCTCGGAGGTCCTTGTCTCAGGCCGAAATGGGATTGAGTGGCGGGTTGCCCCAAGGTGAATGGCGGCAGCCTGGCTTCGGGCACCTTATGCAGGCAGTGGCGAGCCAGTCTGGGAACCCACTCTAGGTCCTTCTGGAGGAAACAAGCAGAGTGCCTGAAACTGCTTCCTGTACCCCCATAATGTAGCTGGTGACATCTGCAGGCAAACGATGCCGACAGGCTCTGACAAACAGCATCTGCACCAGGAACCCAGCTGTCATGGGAGAGCGGCTGCTGTCAGGTGCTTCAGGGCACCTCCCAGGAACATGTTCAGATTTCAAAAAAAATCCTGTGCACTCACACTGTTTAAACCGCGTCCCCGTGGAAGTTGCAGACTGAGGCGTCTTTGTTCCTGCTGAGTGACTCATGAACGCCCTTTAGAAGACGAAACAGACGTGTTTTGATGGGAAAATACATGAAGAATGCAGCACATTTTTCCAAATAGCCACCAGGCCATCTAATTTAAGCCAATGAGGGCAAAGCGAAGGCCCCCAGCCTGACCTGCCCCAGGAGAACAGAGAAGGGAAGCCAGCTCTCCCAGTAGCAGTGTGACGGGCTTATAAAGAGACGAGAGTCCATTCAGCTCAGCACAGCTCTGCGTCCAGTAATTCTCCTAACTCTCCTAGCATTCCAAATGAGGAGCTGGGGCACAGGGAGAGCGAGAAACTTACCTAAGGCCACACAGCTAGCCAGGGGCACAGATGAGATGCAAATTGGGCAGTCTGGATACAGGGTCTGGACTCGTGGAAAGAGCACTTCCATGGAGTCAGAAAACCTGGGCAGGAATCCAAGCTCCACCCTTTACAATCTATGTGTCCTCTAAAAAGTCGTAGAAAACCTGTCGGAGCCTTGGTTTTCTACTCTGCAGTTGGAGGGTGAGGCCTCTTGACAGCGCTGTTGGGGGATCAGCCCCTGCTTGAGCCGATCTAAATCCAAGCTGAGCACTACACATCCACCTGCATTGGCCCTCGCTGGACCAGCCCATGTTTTGGAAGCCCTGTGATCCACAGTGTTAGGTACAGTAGCAGAGAGGGAAACACAGCAGCTAGAGTCTCACAGGCCTTTAGGACATAGTCTTTTGTGGTCAAAATGGTCTAAATTATTGAGAGTGCCACCCGCCCAGCATCTGTACATACATGGGCTCCTGATACACACAAACACACACACACACACAACCAGAATCCGTGAGCTTTGGACTGCAGCATGCCTTCCTAAGTCTGAAGAAGTGCCTGCAGCCTCTCCAGCTGCTGCCGGCATCTGGAGCGCACGTTGCCTTTGCTTTGCAAACCCGGGGTCAAGCTTTGAGTCCTGGGGACACGCTCTTTTCCAGGACATGTGGCTGGTTTGTATCAGCCCTGGGTCACTTCTTTTAGCCTTTTCTTTTAGTCTGGAAATCCTGTGTCATTGATAAAGGGGAACCAGGGACAGATCCCAGTGGAGAAAGGCACAGGAGATGCCTTTGGGCAGGTGCCTGGTTTGGGCAGGTGCCTGTGGAAGTTCCTCTGGGCTGTCGGGAACACTGTATTCTTGAACTCTGGCTTCGTGACAAGAAGGAAATAATTTTCACATGGGGGACAGGGCCCCCTGAAAATGGCTCTCCCACCAGGAAGAAGTTCCTGACTGAATCCTCTGTGGCATTTCCAACACCTCCCTCCGCCCCACCCCCCAGGTTGAGCAACGTGGCCTCGGTCCTAAACACCCTCTGGGATTACTCATGGGAGAGGCCCTGGGTGGTCCTGCCCAGCTTGCCGATCTGTGGGGACTGCATAGAAGCCAGGCTCAAGACTGGCCTCAAGCTCCTGTTGGTGGCTGCTGCTTCAGCCTCTGCTCGACCTTGTTCTCAGCTCCCACACTGGCCTCAGGTACCCTGGGATGGAACAGCCCACCATCAACCCACTGGCTCCGTTGATCTGCTTCTTGATATTTAGACTTTCAAGCAAGCCAGGAAATTCCTTTTCTTACATGAAAGCTCTTTAGAATTGGGTTTTTAATCTCTCAAAACAGAGAGCCCTGACTAAGGCAGAAATGTTTTATGGGATGCCTTGAACACCAGGCTGAGGTGTGTGAGCACTGGTCTGGGGGAGCGTTGGGAATCCCAGAGTCACCCTTTCACACACTCAGCCAGCCACCACACCTGCTGAGTGCGTGTGCCGTGTGGCCCTGCTGGACCTGGGCAGCCCTGGTCAGCACCAGAGTGCCCTGCCTTTGAGACATGCACTGTCTAATTTAGTCTATGGTAATTTTTGGTTGCTGATGATGTGTGAAGTACTGCACTAAGTCCTTCTCCACATAAGATGCTTAGTTCAAGATGGTGGCAAAAATCCACTGTTGGAAGATAGAACTGGAGGTGCCAGTGTTGGGAGTCCCAGAGAAAGGACAGAAGTGGCGCTGGAGCCCAGCTGTGAGGCGGGGGTGGCTGTAAGGGCAAGCGAGCAGCCTGGAGACCTGCTGAGCACAAAGACTGAGCGTGGCTGGTGGTCAAGTGAGCTGGCTGTGGAGCCGCTCGGGTGGTGACCTGGAGCACCAGCAGGACGATGCAAGGAGGCCAGGGAGGAGGGGTTAGGATCACGGGGTGGCCAGGACCGTGGAGCTGCAGCACTGGGCAGAGGAGGGAGAGGCCACAGGGTGTGCCTCAGCATCCCACTGTGGGGACAGTGTTCAGAACAGCGTTGGTCCAGCTCTGCCTGTGACACTGCATGTCACTTCGCCCTTCTGGGTTTCAGAGGCACCATTGGAGCCCTCCCTCTTTGCCCCCCTCATAGGTGATCTGCTCTCGCCTGTAACGTGCCACATACGTTTTGGTTGGGAAAACTGATGAACTCTGAGAGCACGGAAAACCCTGGGAATATAAGTAAGGGTGGCGTTTTGGATCAGAACCTCCTGGATCACTCAATGTCCCCTGGAAACTAAAAAGACAATCAGAATTTGGGGCCTGAATGATGGTAGTAGCTGCTCAGGTCTCCACTAGGCCCCTGCTGGCCCCTGCACTGGGAGGACAGCTGGAGTTGGCAGTTTCCCTTCCTGTCCCCACCTTGCTCTCCCAAGGCAAAGCCTGTCCCTCAGGAAAGACACAGGCATGGACTCAGGCACTTTGAAACTTCTGTCACAACCAACAAAAGTCAGTTGCCCAGCCCCAGATATGGTTTCTCTGGATGACAGATGGAAGCTGTTAGGGGGACCTTGGTGGAGACCTGGCCCACTCTGATGCTGGCTCCGCGACCCTCCTGGGCCCTGAGTCCGGGACCACCTCCCAGAACAGGCGCTTCCTGAGCTCACGTGGTGCCCCCTGCAGGCTCTTCTCTTCAGTCTGTGGTCTCTGCTGAGTAATCTGGGCTCAAGAAAGAATAGTTCAAATCCAGAACTGGAAAAACTGGGGACAAGAAAAATGTCCTCCTGACACCAGCTAGGAAGGACTTGTCAGGGGGCAGCTAAGGCCTGTACCATCCCCTCTCTGTCTAGCACCCTGGGACACAGGTGACCATGGGGGCAGAGCCACCCACAGGTAAGGCCATTGGGATCATATGCCATGTCAGAGGGTCAGGACCTTCCAGCCTCCACAGAGACATCCTTCTCGATGTCGGCCTGGGGCTAGGCACTGGGCAGGGCTGGCTGCAAGCCATGTCCACTCCTGGCTGCTTCTCTGGGGAAGTGACTGTCCAAGTGGCCTGATCCTCCTTCCTTATCATGAAGGATGACATGGTGGGGATGCCCCAGCAGCGCCGCCCTCCAGGGTAGGTACCCTAGGCAGCTTCTCCTATATTCCTCCTGTGGGTAAGTAGCAGACAGCTAGCCGCTCTCACTTCTGATTCATGAGGGATTTTTTTTTCTTTATGTCAGGGAAGGTGTGATGTGGTGCTGGATTAGTCTGAGTGCTACACCACATGCTTCTAGAAACTTAAAGGGGCACATTCCTCCAGCATGGGTGCAACTGCCTTATGTCTGAGTTGAAGGCAGGTCTCCACTGTGGCCTGGGATGTCTAGCGTGGGACTCAGAAAAGGCAGTTCACAGAAGGGCCCTGGGACAGCGGGAGGCTCCCAGGCTTTGGAGACAGGCAAACCCCAATTAGAAGTCCCAACTCTGGCCCCTGGCAGTTAGGGACACTAGAAGTATTGAGCCCCGTGGAGTGAAGGTTCCCTCATCTATGAAACGGGGGCAAAAATCCTACCTTACAGATTGTTAGGATAATTACATTTACAAGTGCCTATCCAGCAGCAGCCTGTGGTAAGTGCTCACCAATGTCGGTTCTCTCCTTTCCATTAGCTGAACACACTTGACCCTAAAGAGTCTAAGGGATGAATGGGAATATAAGATGCCTATGGTTTTAGATAAAGATGGACATTTGCTGTCCTGTGGCTTGACATGGTAGCTCTGTCTTCTTTTATCCTTTTCTCAGCCATCTCAGGCCTAGAGAGTCCTTGTCCTTACTGAAGGGCAACTGATCCAGTGACATCAGGGCCTGGGCTTTCTCTCTGGCCTAGTTGTGACAGTCAGCAGTCCAGTGACAGCACGTCCCTCCTCCTGTTCAACTCACTCCTGGGGATCCATCTGTCTGATCTCAGCTGCTGAGAGGGACTAGTCCAGTTGCAAAGTGGCAGGAGCAAAGAGCTTAGAACCGGGTGGTAAAGGACTCTGCCTCAGGAAACCAAGGGCCACCAAGGGCCCTCTCCTGTTTCTCGACACACGTGTTCTAGCTAGGGTCCTACCACGCAGCTTCTTGAAGACAGTCACTGCCACAGTCCTTTTAGCACTGAAAATGATTTCACTCCATGGTCTGGTCTTCCTTCCAGGATCAGTGCTGTTCCAGATCAGGCAAAACCAGTATTACTCTGCATGAGAACTACTGATTGCAAGAAGTTATTTACCATGAAGGGATAATCACCAGGCTATATCCAGTACTTATTTTATTCACATACTAAACTCCATTCAAAAGATGCCTACAAAATAATAAAATGGAAGACAATCTTGTGTGTGAGGATTTCTGAAAGCATAATGCATTTGAATCACAGGTAATTAACTCCATAGACATAAACACATCAGATTGCCCTGCACTCATGGGGATGCCACCCACTGGTGGAGGTGGCACCATGATCGGTTTCCTAAAAAATAGATACTGAAGGACGAGGAATCATCCCCCAAGCAAGTCCTGGAATACAATCCACACCTCGTTCACTAAACATGTTGAAAGAGGCCAAAGAGCCCAGGTGCCAAGAGCTGCGTCACCAGCTCTAACTCTCTAACCACACTCTGTTCTGCGTGCTCAGCCTGCCCCACCCGGGAAGGAGTCTCTGTGGTGAGAACTGCTAAGATAACTGACATGCAATAAAACTCCAAAGAATTATGAAAAGCCAGCAATCTGCTTTTCTCGTTGCTGCCAAAGAACAGGCTTCACATTTCATTGCCTAGAAAGAGAAAATCACACATTGCTTTTGATCCTGGATGTTGCTGTGCTGATCTGAAGCCTTCCCACCTGAGTGAGACTGTTGGGTGTTGGGACCCCTTGTTTGCTCTTAAATTGCTGACCACTGAGGAAGGGGCCCTGGCTTTTTATACACTTCTTCCTGGGTCTGTGCCAAGAGAGATCCTCACAAAGTTAAATCTCGCTTTCTTCTGTGGCCACCACCTGGGGATGTTTGCCTCCTTCCAAGACTCGGAGCTCGAGAGGAGCACCACTGCAGGCTTGGAACTTCTAAGACCTTCTAAGACTCAGAGGTTTTAGAACCAGTATCTTAGGGTTGTAGCGAGGGGAGATCCCTTCCCCTTTTCTTGCATTTCCAAGTCCCACTGTGTCTGGTTCAGTGCCTCCTCCTGGAAGCCATCTTACAACCTGGCTGTCCAAGGTCTCTCCCTCCTCTTCCTGCCCATAAATACCTGGGTGTGTCTCTGGAGGCCACTTCCTGCCTTCTGTTGCAGGTCATGGGCATCTTGCTGTCCATCTTCACTGGTAGAGTCCCAGGCCCTAGAGGGAGAGGGTTCAGACTGGAATCCCAATTCCATCACATTCTGAACGTGCATCTGTAAGGACACGATGCACCCTTTTCCTTCAGCTTGTGAAGCTGTGCGACGGGAATTGCAGTAGATGTGTAATCAGGGCTCTGTGAGGATATGACTCATAAGGTTGATAGTACATTGCCAGGCACAAAAATGACCCTCCATAAATACGTTGAGTGAATGAACGAAAGGCTGATTGAATGAGTGAATGAATCCCTGTTCTCACTGATTCATCTATAGCAACAAACCTACCTTGCCATCTCAGCAAAGGCGTTCAGTGCTTGCACAATTCCAGAGCCCCAGCCCCCAACGTGGGGCAGATGAAGCCAGCCAAACACCTCCGTTCAGCTGATGCTAAGACCTTTCCAAAAAAGCAAGTTCATTCTTCCTAAAATCAGTTAATCCAATGACATATGGCTAGAATTTACTTACAAATAATAAACTAAACCAAAGTTCTCAGGTCTCCTCTGAAGAAATGCCTCTTCTATTTTGTCAAATCTACTTAGCATCTTTACGGCTCTTAGCTGTTTGTGTGATCGAAAAAAAGGTGTCCCTCCCTTCAGCCCTCCCAAACCTAGGAAAACCACAGATCTTCATGCGAACTCTGATGGGCAGGGTGTCCCAGAGCTAGGCAGAGCACAGGCGGCCTAGCTTCCCTGCCCGCTCCCTACAGCCCAGGTTTAGACTTCCTGAGCAGGCCTACCCTAGCTGAGAGGTTCCACATCACACAAGACCAGAGGAGAAGTAAAACCCCTGAGCTCAGTGGTAGAGGGCTCGCCTGGTATGCTTGAGGCCCTGGAAGTGATGCCCAGCACAGCAAAACCAAACAAACAAACCAAACCCTTCCTTCCCTCTAGGAGCCTGTCTGCTGAAATGTGCTGTGTGTGAATGGGAGAAGCTTGAAGGGCCTGCTGATTCCCTTATGAGACTTCTGGGTTTCAGCTGGAACAAGATCCTCCAGTGGAGAGAGAAAGACAGGAAATAGGGAGAATCACAAACGGCTTGAATCTTGGCTGTTCTGTATTGTTTTTGCCCTGGTGTAAATGTGTCTATTCAAAGAACATGTTTAAAGCAAGGACTGGGCCTTAGGGAAAGGAAGCTGAAAGGAGCACATACTGAATTCCCTTTGCAAACTCACGGTCCAGGGACAGAGACGGATGCGTAATGTGGAAAGTGCTCTGTGCCACTGTGATGAAACACTTGAGACAAGCAACTTGGAAGGAGGAAAGGTTTATTTGGGCCCAGGGTTTCAGCCCATGGTCTCTCAGCCTGTTGCTCTGGGCCTGTCGCAGCATAGCACATCATGGTGGAGCGTGCAATGGAGGGAACTGTTCACTTCACAGAAGCCAGGAGACAAAGGGAGGTGTGGGGAGGGGTCAAGGTCCTGATATTCCCCTCAAGGGCATGCCCCCAAGAGCCCAGTTCCTCCAACTAAGCCCTGCTTCCTGAAGCTGCCACCACCTCCCAACAGCATCACAGACTAGGGGCCAAGCCTTTGACACACAGGCCCTTGGGGGGCATTGCAGATCAAAATCATGGAAGGCTATAACAGAACAAGGCACCCAGGAGCAAGAGTGGAGGCGTCCTCACTCCACCTGGGCAGGGGTGGCAGTGCCGTATGAGTGTTAATGATTTTGAGCTGTTTTGGAAGATGGGAAAGAGCTCACAGGTAGACAAGGGGCAGCTGAGGCAGAGTGTGCTTGGTGACCCTAGGAGCTGTGGACAGTCCAACCCATTTCCCCACCTGCAGCCAGGAGAGGTTTGGAAAATGCAGATCTGCTGGAGACAGTTCTGTGGCTTTTCATCACCGTAGGGGAAGTGGCAGATCTCACCCTGGGGTCTTCTAAGTTCTTCCATGACCTTCTGTCTCACCTCCAAAGCCACAGCGCACCTTGCCCCATGACACTAAGCTCTTACCTCACTCTGAGGAACTCTCACTCCCACAACGGGCAGCTCAGGCTCGCATTGCTCCCTCTCTCCCCTGGATCAGGGGCCTCGCTGGGCTCTAGGCTCCTTCCTATTTAGTCTGCCCTCCCCTCCCGATTGTCAGCTCCAGAAGGTCAGGTCTGTGGCTCACAAGCTCACCACTGGATTCTCAGAGTTGGTGCAGGATCTGATACAAAACAGGAACCAGGAGTGAAGAAACAAATGAACCGGTTACATGTGATTGTATCTCTGGATATTTGTGAGGTTGGAGGAAAAAGAGGCTGAGCAGTCAGGTGGTCTAGACAGTGAAGGACCTGAGATAGCACCCTAAGGAACTGAGGTTTTATTCACAGGCTGTGCGGAGCCACTGGAAGATTGTTAAGTGAGCCCATCCAGATTTGCATATTTGAAGGATTGCGTTTGGCAAGATAACTCTGGCGCCCACGTAAACAGGATCTGTTAGAGAGTTGTCTATGCTGGAGACAGGAAGATCTGTGCTAAAGTCACATATGCCACACAGGCATGAGGTGGGAGGTGAAGATAGGGGAACAACAATGTGGGTAATAAACAGATGGAACCATCGAGATCTGGTGCCTCGAATTGCAGGATGAGGGAAGAGGCCTCCAGGATGGAGCCAAAGCTCCTGCCTGGACGGCAGGAGGAGAGGAGCAGATTACATCAATAGTACCATGAAATGATTATCAGTTTACTTTGGGTTAGCAATCACTGGGACCTCCAATCAAAGAAAGGCATTTTTCTCTACTGCCTCTATTTAGCCTTTCTGAGAGGGGTATTTGTGGGCCCTTTTGCCTTGCTGGGAACTCTCAGACTCCGGAAGGGTGAGCTGTGGACTGGGGGAGTCCCGTTTGCTAATCAGGTGGGCCTTGAGTCCTACTCCACAGGAGTCGATCCTTAGCATCTGCAGCTTTCTGTCTGGTTCGGAGTGGTGAGCAGGAGCTGCCAGGAGTGCCCTCTCCTCCTAAGGGCTTCAGGTTGGATTGTGGGGTCATATTTGTGCCTTGAGCTGGGCACAAAGGCTACATTGATCAGCTGGCGACCCTGCTGTCAGATCCCTTGGTCATTGCCTTGCTGTGTCCTGCCTCCAGCTAGTCATTCTGACTGCCCCAGTGTGCCCAACCGGCCATTTCCACAGGCCTGGCCCCTCCAGGGCCTTCTTGCCACATTCAGGGCTCTCAAGGGTTCAGGACGAGATCCTGGTGGAGACTGGGAGTCCTGACCCAAGTTGTTTTGCTGGGAGCCATATGGAAAATGTGAACAGGCCTCTACAAACGGCACAGCTCACTTCTTGGCATCTGCAAGGGGGACTCACCAAAGTGCAATGCAGAGTTGGCCAGTGAGGTCAGCTTGGGCTGTAAACCTCCAACTGAGCGGGAGAGCCCAGGACAGGGAGGAAGGAGATGCTGAAGCAAATGTAACCAGGGTGTGGCCTTGTTCTAAAAACACCCACAGAAAAAGAAACCTTCAGAGGCAAAGTGCCTGGCGCCACATCCCGAGGGGTGTATGGCTGCCAAGGCCCTGACATCTGACCCTGGGGCTGCCTAAAGCAGCTCAGAAAATGCTGCTCCCCAACCAAGTTACAACGCCTCCAAAAGCGACTCGTAAACTCCTGGCAAAGAGTCACACACAGGGCCTTGCAGACTTTGAGAATTCCACAGGACTGAGAAAAAGAAGTCTCTGTTTAGAGCCATGAGCAGGTCTCTTATGTGACTAAGGATTGTCACTTCTGCTTAGAGACAGGAAATATCCATAGTTCCGAACTGTACAGGCCAACAACCACTCCCTGGGCGACAGTTAAGCACTTTCAGAATGAACATCAGGCACTTTCAGATCCCTCAGGAACATTTTTGCTCTTAAATCATCATTTTGCCAGTGGTTCCCCAGGGACTTGTGAGAAGGAGCTGTCTGGAAGGGGCTCCTCTCTTATAACCTCGCTCACCTCTAGGACTGGCCCCACACCGGCATACACTGGTAAAGGGATCCACAAGCTTCCGTTTGGAGTTTCTCCTCTAAAATGCCAGATAAAGCTTTGCAAAGGTGCATTATCTGTGGCGCTATTAAAAATACAGATTCCCAGGAGCTGCCCCCGAAGACGGATTCTGTAGGTTCATGGTAGGACTTTCCTGAATCTGGATTTTAAAGAGTCCCTGGACATCCTTATGATTAGACAGATATCAACAATGCTTTTGAGCAAAGGGGCACTGGTAGAGGCCAGGCCCAGGCCCGTGGTCATTGTTACCACGGCTCAAAGTGGGCAGGAGATGCTGACGTGAGTGACTGCAGGGGGTTGGGGATATGAGAGGCCTGTGCTGGGCATGAAGTCAGGGAGGGAGGTTCAGAGGCCAGAAAGCAGTGCTCAGAGCAGGTCCAGGGGGGCGCTCTGACACTCACTCCTGCAAATCTTGAGTCTGCCAGAAGATCACCCTGGATAATATGTTCTAAATAGGGCTGCCGCTGCTCAGATGGTGAGTCACAAGGACAGGACTGATTGGACAGGACCCATTCAGGACCTGGTGACAGGACAAGATAAGTGAGTCTAGAGAGTGAGGAGAAGATCTATTTCAGGGTGGGTTCAGCGGCCCTTCACAGACGATTGCTGAGGGTGTGCCCTGTGGCCCGGCCTCTGCCCCTGTGTTACCTTGTGCCCTGTTCTGCAGGGTGAAGGACTCCTCTCTGTAGGGTGTTTGTGGTGAGAGGCTGAGGGCCTCTGCACACACCCTTTCACCCTCCTCACCCTGGAGGCCAGCACAGCACCTGGCACATGCCACATCACCCATGCGTGTGGCCGAACCTCTTCCATGGAATCCCTCTACGCTGCTAGATCTCAGGACTCCTGGCAGTGTGATAGAGGGGCCCTCTGGACTCCCCAGTGACACTTGTGACCACCGCAGCTTTTGATTCTAATTTTCTTTTAAAGGCGTCAGGAACTGCTCAGCCCTATGGCCAGATCCTAATTTCCTTTCATGGCCCTTTCTCAACCTATTTTCCTTCTTCACTCTGCTCCCAGGCCCACCCTGACAAGGCTATGCCTGAAATGGGCGAGCTGGGAACCCCTCCTGGGCCAGGTTGAATAACCCAAACTGCACAGCCTCAGAGTGAGGGCTTGCACCCAAGGAGCCTTTCTCTCTCCAACCCAGCAATGTCACTGTGGTCCCAGCTGGAAGTCCTCACCAAAGCACTGACCAGCAGGAGCCTTGCTGAGAGCTGCAGTATCCACTCAAGGAATGAAAACCAAAGTTAGGAAGAGGTCTTGGAGGTGGGAAAGCAGGAGACTTGAGTCCTCCTGGGGCCTGAAGACTGTGAGGGAAGATGTTTGTCTTCTGTGGTTTAGCTCTGGTTTAGGGAGTTTGCTTCCTGAGAGGTATCAAAAAGCCCTTCTTTGACCATTGAAGAAAATGACCCAAGGGAGATATGTTTTCAAGGGTGGGATGTCAAGCGTAAGACTAATTATGGATTTTATTGAGCAACTATTGTGTGTCAGGTATTTTACCTGATAGCCTCTAATTCTTGTATCAACTCTGCTAGAATGATGATATTTCTGTAGTGAGTGAGCTATGCCATTAACATAGACCACACATATTTATGTCTTTCCACAATGTCAGAATTTATTGAATAACAATAATTTCACAAGCTGCAACACTTTAATTGGTTGTTATTCTCTGAGTACTTGTGGATTACCTGATAGTCATGAACTGGATAATTGCAGTTCGTTTATTTATTTATTTATTTTTGGTACTGGGGATTGAACCCAGTAATGCTCTAACACTGAGCTGCACCCCCAAACCTTTTAGTTTTTAATTTTGAGACAGGGTATTGCTAAATTGCCCAGGCTGGCCTCAAACTTGTGATCCTTCTGCCTCAGCCTCCCTAGTGGCTGGGATTACAGGTGTGCGCCACCACACCAGTTCCAATCTTGATTACTAATATAACACTCAAGTCGCACATCAGAGTTCACACAGTGACAGATACAGGTTATGGAAAGGCTAAGAAGGGGTTGAGGTGGCCTCAGGGTGTTACGGGATGCTGTCCCAAGAGCTCAGGCAGAGAGCAGAGACAAAAGCAGATCACTGTGGGTGGTCAGAAGAGGGTTTTAAGGAGCCAGTTCCCCGCTTCCAGCAGCCTCAAGGTGTGAGTGTGGACAGAGGGCAGTGTGCAGGTGTCCGCATGGAGTGGGCGGTGCATGGTGGTCCTGCAGGAGAGACTCTGCTGAGCTGAAGTCAGGGACAGAGAATCAGAGGTTCATTGCCGTGACAATTTTCCCGGGCAAGGCTTGTGAGGAGTGACCAGATAAAGGGGTGCTGCAGTGCCCAGCCTCAGGGGCTTTGTGAGGTTGAGCTGCTGTGCCTGGTGCTCCTGGTGTGGGCTGGGATGCTCACATGTCCAGGCGTTCCTGATTTAATTTGATAGTTGGCACACATAAGTCATTTACCACACATGATCACATAGGCCTGGACGTCAGGAATCACACTGCGGTCACATGGGCCTGTGCCTCTTGGCTGTGCCGGGCAGGTGGTGGTTGATTACTTGTACAAACAAGGTGTGGCGTCCTCCTTGGCGCTTGTACTCAAAATGGCAGAGCTCCTGGCAAATGCTGCTTTATGAAATGGAGCGAGGCACAGCCTGGAAACCACTGCTGTGCACTTCAGGGAGTGACCACAGCAGGACAATGCTCTGCACAACCTCCCTCCCCTCATTGCATTTCCAGTGAAGCAGCTAAGCCTCCAGGGAAGCCCAGTCAAGGTCAGAGAAGGTTGTGTGGCTGATTTCAACTGTGGGTTCCAACTCTGGAGGTCTATACTTTCTTGTTTTGTTTTTCTTTTTTAGTTTTTCATGCTTTTTCTAAAAGCAATTTGTGGATTTTTTTGATAACAGCTTTACTGAGATATAATTTACACACCATGAAATTCAACCATTTAAAGTGTACGATTCATATCCAGAGGTGTGCAACTGTCACTACAATCAATTTTAGAAGATTTTCATCATCCAAAAAAAAGAAACCCCATCCTTTAACTGTTACCCCATTCTCCGCCCCCTGTGCCCTTTCCAAGTCTTAGCAAACAATACCATTTTCTATCTCTATAACTGTCTGTTCTGGATATTTCGTACAAATGGAATCATACGTGTGTGGTCTTCTGTAGTTGATGTCTTTTACCTAATGAAGGTTTCAAGGTTCAGCCATTTACAGCATGTATCAGTACTTCATTCTTATTAGGGCTGAATAATATTCCATTCTTTTTTTTTTTTTTTAAGTTTTGGATGAACCTTTATTTTTATTTATTTTTATGTGGCGCTGAGGATCGAACCCAGTGCCTCACACATGCTAGGCAAGCGCTCTACCACTGAGCCACAATCCCAGCCCTAATATCCCACTCTTTTAGGGGTGGAACTGTATGCCCTTCACCCCCAAATCCATATGCCGAAAACCTAACCCTTAGTATGTCACAGTGTGACAGGATTCAGAAGTAGGGTCATGGCAGATGGGATTAGTTAAGATGGGGTCATCCAGGAGAAGGGCGGGTCCCTGATCCAATATGACTGTTGTCCTTGTGAAAAGGGGAAACTTGGACACTGCTAGGACACATGGGAGACACCATGCGGAGATGGAGGCAGAAATGGGTTGCGTTTCCACAAGCCAGGAACTGCCAGAGATGGCCAGCCAACTGGCAGGCGCTGGAGAAAGGCGCAACAGATTCCCTCGGACAGCTTCCAAGAGAGCCGACCCTGCTGGTACCTGGGTCTGCGACTTGTAGCCTCCATACGTGGGAGGAAGTAAATTTAGGTTTAGGACTTTTGGGGTGTGGTCGTTGGTTATGGCAGTCCTTGTGTGGACACACCATCTGTGGGTCACAGACGTCCGGGCTCTTTCCACTTTGGCACTATTATGAAAGCCACTGATGTTCGGGACCACGTGACCATGTGTCCCCCTTTCTCCAGAGTGAATTGATGTCATGTGACCCTGTTCAAGCTTTTCAGGAACTCCAGAGCATTTTCCAAGTGGCTGCCCCACTGACATTCCCGCCACCGGTGAGGGCTCCTGAGTCCCACGTCTTCACCAGCCCTTGTTTCTCATTTCCACTCTGGCCGTCCTGCTGGGGCGAACAGGAAGGGGTATCACACTGTGGGGCTTTTGGGGGGTGGGGCGGGTGCTGGGGATCCAGCCCAGGGCCTCCCACATGCCAAGCCTGTGCTGCCCCACAGACCTGTCACCTGCCCCACCTTGTGATTTTGATTGGATTTTTCCTGAGAGCTGGTGATGTTGAGAGTCTTGTCATTTTTCCTATGATGATCTTTATATCTGTCTTTGGATCTGTTGCCATTTTTTGAGGGTTTTTTGTTTGTTTTCAGTACTGGAATGAACCCGGGGCCTTACACACACAGGTCAGGGCTCTGCCGCTGGGCTCCACCCCTGGGCTCCACCCCTGCCCAGTAAGACTTCTTTGTAGCTCCAGATCCTCTGCATGCAAGTTCCTTATCAGATGCCTTATATAAAAACTATATATCCTTACAGTCTATGGGTTTTATTTGCTTTCTTTCTTTTTATTCTTGGTGCTGCTGGGGTTGAAGCCAGGGTGCCTGCCGAGCACACACTCTACCATTGAGCTGTGCCCCAGCCCTTCAGTTTTGGTGTGTGTTTTGAAGCGTGAAAGTGTTTAATTTGGACAAAGTCCAGCTTATCTATTCCAATCAGAGCTTTGCTCACTTGTTTTCCCCCTATACTTGCCCCTCTGCAACCATTTCTCCAGGAGCAGCCAAAGTGCACTTTTTTAAAATTTTTAAGCATAAAGTGACTCACACCAATGTCCTACTTGCAGGGGCAGCACTTATATGGCCTAAAGTCTGTGCTGCTCCTCCTCAGTATCAACCCACACTATCTCCCCCTGGCATGGTGCTCCAGCTACTCTGAACTTCTTTTCCATAATCTCTACCAGACTCGTGCCTCAGGGCCTTTGCATATGCCCCTTTGTAAGACTTACACTCAGCTGCTCCTTTTCTTCATCCCAGACCCAGTTCAAATGCTGCTCCCCCAACAAGCCTTTTCTGATTATCCTCTCTAATGCCACTGCACCTCTCCTCACTCCAGAGAGCCCTTTTGTATCACCCTGTTTCATTCCTTTCAGTGGGACTTAAATGAAATTATTCTACTGCATGCCTTTACATGTATTTACTTATCACATGCCTTCCCCTCTAGAACCCCAGTTCTCTAACACTGACGACCTCTGACTCATTCACTGTTGCATCTCAGTTTCGGGGATAGCACTTAGAATAGAGTAGGTCCCCAGTGAACAGTGTTGAATTGGTGAGCATTGCTGCATGGCGGTAACTGGACAGAATGAGCATCAGCATGATGCTCAGAAATGCAAGAAAACTTCCTGGAGAATCAAAAAGAACCATCAGTGCAGCGTAGTTGACACACTTTGCCATGCCGGGCTTCTGGCAGGATGAGAAAACCAGGTTCTGGCCTGAGGGGCTCCTTCTGTAAGCTAGCAGAACGCCTTGCCCATGTTAGAGTGCAAGCCGATCAGTCAGGAGGCTTGTTAAGTCTCGGGTAGACTCGACTCAGTAGGCATTGCTACCCAGCTCCCCGCTGCTGCGGCTGGTCACTGTGAGCGGCAAGTGACCCTCCCCGTGATGATGTCACGTCACCTCGTGTTGAAACTGGGGAACCCACTAGGGCTCCTGACATCGAGGAAGAGGTAAACATGTCAGTGTCCAGTGAGTGAGTAATCCAGTCCAATCACCATGGACCCTCCCAACCGGGGCTTCCTTTCCCAGACTGTGAGCAGAGAAGCCATCATGGGGAAATCAACCCACTGTGCCTTAGCTTATGTCAAACCCCTGACCCTTCCTTATGCTGAATTCGTAGGTCTTCTCATTCTGTATTCTGAAAGACGAGCAACTCTGTGCAACTCTACTAACATTTATGAGGCACCTACTGTGTGCCTGCCATGTTTTAGAGCTAGAGGTACAAAGATAAATAAGACATCTCCCCTTTTCCTGGGAGCTTAGTTTGGTGACAGGGCAAGATGAAAAAACAATGTTCTAGTCTTGATAGAACACGGAAACTCGTGCCGTGGAATGAGCTAGAGCTTGGGAGAAACAAAGCACTTTATTTCCAGAGTGAAGCTGAGACTTTTAACAGTTCAGTGAAACAACGTGCTTGCATTTTGTGTGACTCACTATCTGATGAAAACAATTACTTCACACACCAGAGGGGACAGGGTGGGGAAAGGAGGAAGGGCAGGGGAGGCGATCCACAGGGCACCAAGCTCCTTGAACTTACGCTTGACTCCATTTCCTCACTAAAGCCCCAGAGATGCATCCAAAACTCTGTGAAGGAGAGAGGGTAAGATGGCTGACTCCAACCAGAGGGTTCCAGAAAGAATCAAAAAGAGCCTTAACCTCTGGGTGAAGACTCCAGCTCGATCCTGAAAGATACTCAGAGGTGCTCCAAATGGACAGTAGAAGGTGTTGCTCCTGGCAGAGGGGCTGGCGTGATCAGGTGTTCAGGGAGGGAGGACAGCTGGCTTGTCCCAGGGGACGCAGATCAGATGCAGAGGTAAAGAGAACTGCAGTCCCCCCGGCAGCACAGACGGCCGCTGTTAGCTGGGGAAGGCGCAGTTTGGTGCAGCCTTCACACTTCTCTGGTGAAGGGCCACACAGCACTGCAAATGTTGTGTGGGGGCCATTTGGTGTTGGTGGCACCTACTCAACTCTGCCACCAGGGTCAGTAGGTAAATGAAAGGTGTGGGCGTGGGCCAAGAAAGCCTGATGGCCATTTACGTTTCGGTTCCATTTAATTTTCATGTGTCATGAAGTATTATTCTTTTGATTTATTTTCAAGCACTAGAAAAGGTCAAAGCCATTCTTAGTTCAACGGCACCACAAAAACCAGGGGGGTAGGGGTGTTTGGACCCTGAGCTGACGTTTGTCAACCCCTGGATCAGAGCACAGCTGGAAGAGGGTAAACGACGGGAAGCTTGGGAAAAGTCTAGAATGGATGGTGACCAAGGAGCTTAAATTTTATGTGTTAGCCAAAAGGATGCTCTTCAGCCCAGGGAGGAAGTGCTCAGATGAGGTGCAAGTGGACTTCCATGTGCCCAAGAGGGGTTCTATAAAACCTCAGAATGGGTCTACAATAGGGGGAAGAGAGGGATCTGACTCAAGAACCTAAATTATCGCTAGCACTCTTGAAAAGCCTTAGCAAAACCTGTTTACATACAAAGTACTAATTAAACGTTTTTTGTTGCTTTTTCATTAAAACAAACCCCACCCTCTGTTGGCACTTGTTTGTGTTATTCCAAGTACTTGAAAACAACAAATGGCATTTTCTAAATTACCCTAAGACAAATAATATTTATTAACACAAATTGCTTTTGCTCATCTAATCCAGTTTATTGAGATTTTATCCTATATGTGTTCAATTCCATTGGTATGACTCAGAGCTGGAAGGGCCTGGGCTCCGCCTCTTGGCAGAAAAGATACAGTTATATTCAGCAGGACTGGTAAATATTTGACAACTCACTGGGGGCGGGGTGGGAAATGCATGTACATTAATCATTTTACTTTAATTTTTACTGATTTACAGGATTGTAGCACACAATTTATAAGTAATTACAAGTTGCCCACTACTCTCTATTGTAAATTCCACATAGCTAATTGACAGCCAAACTGTCTGCAGTTCAACCACGATGTCACACAACAGAGTGGTGAATAAATGCTTGGTATTATCCAACTCAATACAGAAGTCACCCGTGTCATTGACAAATGAGTGCAGCTCTGGCACCAGTGCAGGTTGACATTTGTTTATGTTAACGAGTAGGCAGAACTGGAACAGGAAGGTGTAACTTCATTCACCTGTCCATGGAGGAGCAGCCTCTCTGGTGCATCATGAAATAGAGCGCCAATACTGAGAGTATTCCCTCAAAAACTGCCGCTCACAATGTCATGAGTGACTTTTTTTTTCTTTGTGGTGCTGGAGGTGGAAAACCCAGGTCCTTGATTGTGGAAGACAAGGACTCCACGGCCGAGCTACCACCTCCAGCCTGATGTGACCCATTTCTAAATACAATCTGCATCATTAATATTTTCTCTGTCACTTTATTCAGTTTAGACAATCAGTGAAATAATGAATCAAGTCATGAGCATTAGCATTTGTCAATTCCTCTTTGTGGACAGTGTCAAGCTACCAGAATATGGAATCAGGAAGAGATTTGTGGGAGCACACCAGTGTATAGTATTTCTACTGCACAGATACAAAAACAATCTGCAAAATTCCTTAAAAGGTGACACCCAGCTCCCTGGAGTTAGTACAAGCACGCTCCAGCATAGAACTGATTGTCCCTCATGTATCTAGAATGGTCCCTTGCACTTCAGCACTGAGAGTGTCACCGATAGAAACCTTGTTAAAACAAAATAATAGCCCTCAAATACCCTTTCTTTAAAAGTCAGCTATGAATAAATCAGCTTGAATGGTCATCTAAGACATGCTCTTTCTCAGACGTCTAGGATGGATGATTACATTCTCAGTGGAAACCTGGCCCTGATGGAATATTTTGCCTCCCAATGTAAAACACATGGAGCATGGAACCATGAATGCCCCGCAGGAAGCTGGTGTGAGGTGCTCTCATCCAGGGAGGCTGATGTACCTACCGCAGGCAAGCAAGGCTGGCTCTGAAAGCTGGATTTTCACTGGTGAAATAGTTTTGGAGTGCTGAAGTGACATGCCTGGCAGGTAGGCTCGCCCTGCTCTGACTTGGGGACAAGGGGGTCCTTGCCACAGCACTGCTTTTGGGAAAGGACTTCCAGTCACGCCGACACGTGGGCACGCTAGGTGTCCCCTGCGTGTCGTTTCTATTTTGCTACACTCTTGGCCACAGTTCGCCACAGTTCTCCTAAGGCTGGATCTGTCCGTTCTGAGTAATCATTTACCAGTTAATAGCAAGTGGCTAAGCAAGTCTTGTGTGAAACCAGCCAACCCTCCAGCAAGCTTCAGAGTTAAGCACATGTCACACACCTTGATCCGAGAGAGAGAAATGTCAGGTTCTTGTGAACTACAGGAGGCAGAGAATTCCTTTGGAAAATGAGTTGTTAGCCAATCTCAGAGGGCTGCTGCACATTCACCTTTCTTCTCTTTTTCTCCATGGTTCTAAATACAATGTGCATCATTAATAGTTTCTCTGTCACTTTATTCAGTTGAGACAATCAGTGAAATAATGAATCAAGGTTTGCCCTAAAGGTTCATGTGTTGAAGGCTTAGTCCTTAGTGTGGTGGGTCCAAGGGTGAGAGATTAGATTGTTAGGGACCCGGCCCTAGAAGAGGTGAAGGTAGTTTTGGTAGGACCTCCATTCTCTCTCAGGAGAGTGAGATGTTATGAAAGAGGGAGTTAACCCTGGATGTCTCTCTGACTTCCTATCTCACTATTGTGATTGGGCCTTGGAAGTATTCCCAATGTCATGCCACCATCCACAATGAGAACTTCATTGCAGGCCAAATAGATGGGGCTGCTTAATCTTGGACTTCCAGCCTCCAGAGATGTGAGCTAAATAAACCTTTTCTTTATAAAGTTCCAAGCCTGGGTAGTTTGTCATAACAACAGAAAATGGACTACAACACTTGCCATCTTGTTTTAATAATAGAGGACTATGGTCTCTTATATGAAATCTGTGGGTTAGATATGTATAGATTTACAATTTCTCAGATTTTAGAATGACAGCACTGCTCATATGGTATAATTTTGAATCACTCCTAGTGGAGCCTGGGGTAATGCTCCATAATCAAGCACATTTATATTTTGTAGCAAAACATAAATATTCATATGGAGTGGGATAATCAAGACTATACAGCTTCACGTCAGCTCATCTTGGGTCAATCTTATCACTAAGAATTATTTTATTTATTTTAAGACTTTTATTTGTTTTTCAAAATACTATTTATTTGATCATCTAATGTGGTGCTGAAGATTGAACTCAGTGCCTCACACACACTAGGCAAGTATTCTACTATTGAACTACAACGGCAGCCTCAAGAATTATTTTATAATTTTTTTTAATTGTTGATGGATCTTTATTTTATTCATTTATTGTTTGTATGTGGTGCTGAGGATCGAACCCAGTGCTTCATGCATGCTAGGCAAACGCTCTACCACTGAGCTACAGCCCCAGCCCCCCAAGAATTATTTTAAAGACTAGATTTTCAGGGCTTTTTAGCCTGTAATGGCATTATCAGCATCTTCTTGATGCATTAAAAAGTGTGTGCATATAATGTTTTCTTGATGCTTGTTTAATCTGATTTGCTGGAAGCTCCTTATTCTTATATTAACCCCAGAGAGGCACTGGCTATGTTTTGCTCTGGTCTTGCTTCTGTTCTAGGCTTTTGCACAGGGCAAGTTAGATTTCCAAGGGATGATGGAGGGGTGACTGCTTCAGCACACCACAAATAGACTTGGCAACTGCTTGCTTGTTTCTACCAGCCTTCTCGTCCACTTATTAACTCAGAACAGCTTTGCAATTTTACTTTTTGAGGCTACTAAAGATTCTTGTACCTTAAGAATTATATGAAACTACAACAATGAAGAGCAGGAGCTGCATGTGAAGAGAAGACAGGGGGCTGGGATTGTAGCTCAGCGGTAGAGCGCTTGCCTTGCATGCGTGAGGCCCTGGGTTCGATCCTCAGCACCACATACAAAGCAATAAAATAAAGACATTGTGTCCATCTATAACTAAAAAAAATATTAAAAAAAAAAAAAGACAGGAAGAGCACCCAGGCTGGCTCTGAACCTGTAGGAAGAGCCTCTATTAGTCTGCTTAGTGCTGGACTAGACAGACACCTAGGAAAACCACTACTCCCTCTTAAATCTCTCATAACCTCCTAGAAATCAGACCTCCAGAATCCAAGACTCGAAAAGTCATCTAAGATGGTCTCCAACCACAAAGAAGTACATGAAGACTGGTGCTTGGAAACCAAGAGAGGGAGGGAACAAAACTGGCTTGTGTAGAAGAGGCTATACTAACATAAAAACACACCAAAGACTCCACGGCACAAAGCTGCAAGCAAAGGAAATCCCCAAAGACACCAAAAGGGTGAAACCCGTAAGGGGAAGAAAGAGGCAGGGATATGTAGTTTTTAGACTGTAATTTATTGCTTGGTACAAGGATAAAGGCTGCCCACTAATGCATTTATTTTAGAAAGCTAAATTTCCCATGCAGTGCTACTAAAATACCAAAAGCCATACATAATGTCTGACCTACACTGCCACCTCATATGGCAAATTCTTACATGGGAGCTTAAAAAAGATTGTTTGGTCCAGTGTCCTACACTCAGGAAACTTTTTGTCTCACATATGGAGTTTCCAATGTCTCTCACACTTCCTCCTTTTCAGATGCACAAAAGGTTTTTGTAAAGTTTCTCTTGGTTTTATTGCTGGCAGCTACAAAAACCATGCCACATGCCTGGTGTAGAGTTATAGGGTGTGATTTTCTTTGACTAGTGTCTTCGGAACTTTTGGGTTTTAAAATATAGAGAATTTCCATGGGAGCTGTAAATGAAAATCTGTACTAATTCAAACTCTTTACTGGAGTAGTTATGTCTGAGATCGGTAGACTGGTGTTGTTGAGCCTTCTGAGAGCCCCTCCTCAGACATGCCCCAGGGCCCCCGAGAGTCCCCCCATTTCCAACAAGAATACCATTTTGGTGTTTGGTGATCTACCAGGATGGGGCCTGGCCTGGTACCCTAAAACTATATACACCTAAGGAGAACACTTGCAGATGTAAAAGCTTAGGACACGTGGCCCAGACGTTTACTAGGGACTGGTGGGCGCTCTTCCAAGTCAAAGACTTTGGGATGCAATCCCCACTTAGCAGTTGACTTTGCTCTTGGGCCAATTGTCTTCTATACAAAACAAGTACCCATCTCCTCATCTGTGTCCTAAGACCTCCAGATGTGAAGCACACAATCACTGCACGGCCCCTGCTCGGCCCCACACTGTCGGGCGGCTATCCCCCACCATGCAGGAGGGACTGGTCACCGCGCGGGGTGTCCCCGGCGGAGCACAGCCTCCAGCAGGGGGCGAGCTCCTCCCACCGTCATCCCGCCGGACGGGCCTTCCCCGCGGTTTGGGTGGGGATTCCGGGGGATTCCTCGCAGGGGTGGGGCTGGCCCGTGGAGGGGTGGGCTCCGATTGCTCCCGGGAGCGTGTCCTGCGCACCCTGCTCGCGCCCCCGAGGGCCCGGGTGCAGGCCCCGGCCCTGGGGGGTCCGGGGGCGTCCGTGCGCCGCCAGCCCGGGGGGCGCGCCCTCGAACCCCGGCGCGCCGCGCGCCCCGAACGCCGAGACAATGCGGCGCGCGGCGGCCAGGAGCGGCTGGCGGGCCGGGGCGCGCGCCGCCTTCCTTCCTGCAGGCTCCGCTTCCCGGCGGCGCGGCGGCGGCGAGCGCGCCCATTGGCGGCCCGGCCCTGCGCGCCGCCCCGCCCCGCGCCCGGCCGGCCGCCGCCCCCGGCCCGGACCCGCCCCTCTCCGCGGGAGGCGCTCGGGGCCCGGCTGGGTGGCGGGCAGTTCCCGCCGGTCTGCGCGCCCGCCTCGGGGCTCGCTCGGAGAGGACGCGGCGGCGGACGCGGCAGCCCCCGGCGCGCGGGCGGACGGCCGGGCCGAGCTGCGGGCCGCGCCGCCCCTGCTCCCGCGGCCGGCCCGCGCCCTGCGGCGGCGTCTCCCGCGCTGCGCTCCCTTTGTCCGCGGGCCGGAGCGGCTGCGGCGCCCGAGCGCGCGGCGGTCGGAGCCTGAGGCGGCGGCTCCCCCGCGGCCGGCCGCCCGCGCGCCGCGGCGATGCCGGACCAGATCTCCGTGTCGGAATTCGTGGCCGAGACCCTCGAGGACTACAAGGCGCCCACGGCCTCCAGCTTCACCACCCGCACGGCCCACTGCCGGAACACGGTGGCGGCCATCGAGGAGGTGAGCGGCGGCCTCCGGGCGGCGGGCGGGCGGCGCGGCCGCAGGTACCAAGGCGCCGCGCCCCGGGCGACCCCGCCTGCGGCCCGCGCCCTCCCGCCGCTGCGCATCCACACCGGGAAAAGTTTGTCGTGCTCCCGAGGCGGAGCGGCCGGGCCAGTCGTGCCCGGAACAGAAGCCCTTTGTTCCCGTGGAGGTGGCTCGCGGGAGAGGCTGGGTGGTCACCTTGGGCCTTTCCGAGATCCCGCGCGTCCCCCTCCTTTCCCTCGCGGGGTTCGGCGGCGGCGTCCTCGTCCCCCGGCGCGGCCAACTTCGGCCCAGGAGTCGCGATCGGCGGCGGGCGGGGGACCCCAGTGTCCGCCGCGGCCGGGGGTCGTGGGTGCCCGCGCGGACCTCGCCAACTTGTCCCCGAAGTGGCCCGGCAGGGGCAGCTGTGCGCCCCTAGCCGCCCGGAGCCCCGACTCTCCGTCGGTTGGGGAAACCCGGCTTGCCCAAGAAGGGTGCCCCGCCAGCCTGGGCCGCCCTGCCGCCTCCGCACCATGCCAGAGAGGAGCGCTGCACCGCGTGTGCGCAGCCGGCGCCTTGAGGTCCAAAGCCCAGGTGGCCGCTCCCTGGGTACCTGTGTCCCACCTGCTGGAAGTCTGGTCGCCTCCCTTCCCCTCAACCTGGGAAAGGCCTAATTTTAGTAGAGGGCTTTCAAGGTGCAAAGTCATGGTGCCGAGCTGCTAGCCAGTGAGCTCTCCAGATGCCTGGGAGAGGGAACGTTTAGGAGTGCAGCAGCTTAAGGTTGAAAATTAAAGCAGCCTGCGGCGTGGGAAGGGGCAGCCCGGGAGTCCAGGGGCCACAGCCTCACCTGGGTCCTCGTTTTCCTTCCCTACCGAACAGGATTAGAATGCTGTTCTTCAGCATCAGAGGCATTGTGTGCCAAGTGCTTTGCGCTCATTATAGGTGACTGGTTTCAAGCCACACGTGTGGCAACAGTGAATTGATGATTACGTTTCTTTTGGCCACAATGTCAAGTTACAGTCTTAAAATTGAGTATTGTAGGTGTTTCTGAAGAAAATACTTGGGCCACAGTGAATGGGGGTGTGTGTCATCAGTGAGTGGTTGCGTTACCCCTCCCCCTTTGAACAAAGCATCTGCTGTTAGGAATTGCTTGGGAAAAAAATCTAGAATGTTTTTCCTTAGTGGATTTTTTTTTCTTTGTAGACATAAACAGTCAATACGAGGCTAAATGAAAAATGCCAGATTCAGCACTCTGAATGTTGAAGTATGGCTAGGGCATCCTCCCTGCCACCTTCCTCCTCCCTGTTTTTGGCAGAGAGCTGCAAGTAAACCTTTGGTGGGGAGTTCTGTGATTCTCAGACCACTTCACTCTACTTTTATGAGCAAGGCTTAAAAGGATGTCTTCAGATCAGGCAAGTGGGGATGGGCGGATGGAGTTTTTTTCCTCAAGTGCCAGTTGAAAATAGGAAAATATTCACAGTGTTTTGAAAATGCATCATTAATAATACTTATGGAAATGATCGCAATCAGAAAGGTAGCTATTTATTAAGGCAAGGAACTTTGTACGTGATGCCTTTGAAAAAAGGCTTGATTGTATTTATTTATTTATTTGGTACCAGGCTTGATTGTATTTAAAGTTCTGTTGCTTTTTCCTGCGTAGTTTGTTAGTTAAATATTATTAACACTGGCAGATGTTGGAAAGCCAGGCAAATAGGAGTTGCTATTAAAATTGGCATACCCTTGTTCTGATTAATTTTACCCTGGATGAATCCAAAGCTCTTTTTTTTTTTTTTTTTTGTATACTATGCAGGCGATTACCGTAGAGCTCAGTTACCAAGCAGATTAAAGAGAGACTGGATTTGGTCATTTTGTTAAATTGCAGGCTTGCTTCATGTTGCCGTCTGAGCACAAGAATGGGTTGGAGTCTCAAATGTGGAAAAATTAAAACCATTGCAGGTTTATCTCACTTTAAATAAATGCAGTATACATGCTATGATAATGACATGTGTGAACTTGGATTCATAGCTACATCTGAAAGCTGTTTACTTTCTGAGAGGAATCAGCATGAATTGTTTTAAAAAATGCCTTTTTTCCACAGTACTTACTGTTCAGTTCCATTACAAAAACTTGTTCTGTGTATGTTTTAATGACAAATGATTCCCACAATATTTTGGGTTTTGTTTTTGTTTTTTGGTATTGGGGATTGAACTCAGGGGGGGCTTTATCTTTGAGCCACATCTGCAGCCCTTTTTTAAAATTTTTTTTTAATTTTGAGACAGGGTCTTGCTGAATTGCTTAGGTCCTTGCTAAGTTGCTGAGACTGGCCCTGAACTTGTGATCCTCGTGCCTCAGTCTCCCAAGTTGCTGGGATTATAGGTGTGTGCCACCAGGCCTGGTAATATTTTGGTTTTAAACAAAACATTTACTTTTTATACTGAGATGACACATGAGAAAGGCTATTGTGACAAAGTTTTGCATTTAACAGAAATAAAATAAATTTTAAAATTTAGACCTATATTTAAAGGAGTTATAGAATTAGTAGATTAATTTTAAATTAATTAACCTTTGTATATATTTATTTCCAATGGCGGTTATGTCTGCTAAAAGTCATTTTCCAATTGAAATGAGCTTTTTCCCTCTTTTGTACTGGGTATGAAATGTGCTTTTTTTGATTTGCATACCTGTAGCTGGAATATTACTAGCCACCTGGTTCCTACTCTACACTGCAAATGTCACATTGTCACATCAGTTGTCTTGAGTCTGAGCCGTGCTCTGTAGATGAAGAAATTGAGCTTGGGAGCAGGTTGTTATTTGCCCAAGTTTATGGAACTAGTAAGTTGAATTTGAACCTGACTCCACGCTGTCTTCAGAAACTAAACGCTTGCCTCTAGCTTTAATAATGTGCATTCTCTAAATGCTCCTTCTTTTTTTTTTTTTTTTTAATTTTTTTTTAGTTGTAGATGGACACAATGTCTTTATTTTATTGCTTTGTATGTGGTGCTGAGGATCGAACCCAGGGCCTCACGCATGCGAGGCAAGCGCTCTACCACTGAGCTACAATCCCAGCCCTAAATGCTCCTTCTTGAGGTCAGTTTGGGTTCACAGTCAGACCAGCACTTGCAGTTTCTGAACTTGGGCGAGGTACCTAACATTTTCTTCTTTTCCTCAGCTTTCTAGTCTGGATAATCATACCTGTCTACTTCTGAGGATTGTGGTGAACACAGCACCTATCAGACAAATAGTTTAATAAATGCTGTTTTCCAGATCCTTTTGTAGCTAATGCACAGAACCTGGAGTGAGGGTAGGATTTACACGGGGGGTGGGGGGAGTGGGGGGGGAGCGTAGGGAAGGGGACGAATGAACGAGTGCATGAGTGAAGTACCACTTGCACACTCACCTTGCAGCTAGTTTGCTGTCTTGGCAGCAGGTGAGTGTACAGCTGTTTTCAGTTTTCACTTGGCGATCACTTTCTCTGGATGAAGTAATTATTTTGCACAATTTTAGCAAACTTAGCAAAGTCTGGTGCTGTAACTGGCGTCTGCCCTGTGATTTTGGAAATAATGGAGAAAATAAGTAGTTTTGGCATAAATCTGAAGAGTGAGCTGTTTTTTTTCTCCCCTTGGGCTCCCCCCCACTTCCCCTGTCTTAGTTTCTTTGAGCCTTTGGGCACTTTGAAATATTCTTAAAATATGGAAAAATTGTGTACATACTTGGATGTTCATGTCTTTAGTTAGGCCCTTTTTATGGCACCATCCATTCTCCCTTGCTTATTTGGCATTGATGTAGTTTTAAAAATAAATTTGATGTTGACTCTTTAGTATTAAAATTTAATCTACTTCCTTCCGGGACCATAATCTGTACTCTGTTGTCCTGGTTACCGTGGAAATCTCATTGCTGTCATAATCACAGGGTTCTAACTGCAGGGGGACAGTGAACATCTGGACCACGCGGACTCCCAGGGGCTTTGCTGTCCATGGGGCCAGACCCCTCCCAGCAGTGACGGTGGGAACCAGGCCTCAGGCTTTCTAGGCAGGATTTTGAATTTTAGCCTTTTGTGACTTGTTTGCAAAGCAGCGCCTTCAAATCCCAGACTAACAGATTTTGAATCTGTAGTGAGAGGACAATACCTTGCCCAGTACATTCATGTTCCTGGAAATCAGCCTTTGTGGGTCAAACAGGGCCACCTTTTTATGCTGTTCTGAAATCTGAATTTATGTATTTGGAACATTTCGAATCACTTAAGCAGGGCAAGGTCTTTTCATGTGAGCTTCCCCTCCTGCTGGATTCAGTTTCTCTCTTAGGATTAATAGTAAAAGTACAAATACTAGCTACAGCCTAGGGGCAAAAAGAGGCATCCTTAAGCTAGTCACTGCACTGAAGTGTTCTGAGAGTGTCCCTGAGGATGTCCAGGATGGTGTTCACACACACGGCTGGGCTGGGAGTGCTCCAGCACACCCAAGGCTTTGAAGAGGGTCTTGTATGGTTTTTAACAATCAAGTCTTGAAGCCAAGCTACTCTTCTGAGGGTTACCTGCTGTAGTCACCAAGGTGGTTCAGTATGGTCTTCTGTATCTGCCTTCCTGCCTTAGGTAAATATTTATCCACTCCTGGGCTGGTGGCAAACTAGGCCTCAAGGTAGGATTTTCACATGCATCCAATCTGCTCAGGCCAGGAATTTGAAGTAATCCTTGATTCTTAAGACTCCACATAGGCCGGGCATGGTGGCATACACCTGTAATCCTGGTGGCTGGGGAGGCTGAGGCAGGAGGATCGGGAGTTCAAGGTCAGCCTCAGCAACTTAGTGAGGTCCTAAGCAACTCAATGAGACCCTTTCTCTAAGTAAAATATAAAAAAGAGATGGGGATGAGGCTCAGTGGTTGAGCGCCCCTGGGTTTAATCCCGAGTACCAAAAAAAGACTCCACATTGCTAGGTATAGGTGCCTTTTGTCATGAATCACATGTATTCTAGACCTGTCCCACCCAAGATGGTAACCTGAGATTAAAATTCCATTCCTTGGCCACACTGGCCTCATCTCGGATGCTCAGCAGGCACACATGGCTGATGGTGACTGCTGGACTGTGAAAATTTAGAGCTTTCTCATGATTGTACACCTTTTATTGGACATTGCAGTTTGAGACCCTTGCAGTTCCAAGAACGGCTTACCAACCAGCAACACTGGCATCACCTGGGAGCTTGTTAGAAGGGCAGAGCCTCAGATCCCACCCTAGACCTGAGTCAGAATCTGCATTTTCTCAGCACCCCGGGCGCATTATATGCACGGGAGAGTTTGGGAAGTGCGTTTGGGAAGTGCGGGGTCTAGACCAGGATTCCTGGCTGCACATCAGCATTGCTTGGGGATTTGGTGGACTAGAGGAGCCTGTCCCCACTCCCTAAAATTCTGATTTGTTTGGTTTGGGTGAGGCCTGGAGCCTTCGTACTTTAAAAGGCTCCTTCCAAATATGGTTACTAATCACTGATAAACAGATGATTATGGAATGTAATGTCAGATGGTGATCAGTGCTGTAAGGAAAAGTTATGCAAATGAGGAGATAGAAAGTGATTTTGGAGATTGGGAGACTGAAATCAGGAAAGGCCTCTCTGCAGAGGTGACATTTGAACAGTCTGGAATGCAGAGGACGCCAGCCATGGAAGGTCTGTGAATAGAGGAACATGGGAAAAAGCCCAAGATGTGAGTGGGTTCAGAGCATGTAAGGACAGAAAGAAGGTCAATGCTCCAGAAGAGGAGTGGGTGAGGGAGAGGAGGAGAGACGTCAGAGGGGCAGGCTGGGCCAGATCCCACGGCCCTGTCCGGCTTGGAGAGGGAATTTGGATTTTGTTATGGTGTGATGGGAAAGTGTTGGAGGATTGTGAATGCGGAAAAACATGGTCTGATTTATATTTTAAAAACTTCATGGTGGTGGTTCCAGGGAAAATAGGCCAGCGGGGCATAAGAGAAAAGAGGAAGACTAGCTGGGGTTGGGGGGCCTTTGCATCATGCAGGCAAGAAGGTCTTCAGCGAGGTGGTGATGGTACCAGTAATGAGGGGTCCATTGAGATGTGTCATCTGGGAAGAGCAGTGAGAACTGGCTGGCAGGTGACTGTTGCTATACTGGTAGTGTGGGGTGATCAGCCGGGTTCCTGCCCCAAAGGAGGCCATGGCCAAGCTCAGTCCATCCAGGCTACCTGAAGAATGGGCCTTCCATTGGCCCCATGGCGAAGACGGCACTGTCCAGTGCAGGTTAGTGTCAGTATGGAGGCTGTGTGCTGTGCAGTATGGCTGGTTTTGGAACTTGAGACCAAACCCGAGTATTTATTTTGTCTTACTGCAGACCCTGGGCAGGGAGGATTGAAGCATAGCTGCATGGGGTGGGGCCAGGGGGTACCTTGCTGCTTTTCTGGGCAGGTGATAGCAGGTGATATGTCTTGACTGTGCCTTGTACCTGCCATGCTGTCCCCACTTCAGCTCCTCAAACACTCCTCTTTTCCTACTAAAAAGAGGTGATGCATTCATCTGGACGTCATTCACGTGTGACCCCGTGTAGTATGGTCTCCAAATGGATTGACTGCCAAGGCCTTTCCAGGTGCTTTTCTGCCTTTATTGTTTTATCATGTCAGCAATGCTGTGCAGTAAGTGGCCACGGATCAGAACTGCACTGCTTGGGCCAATTTCATTTTCATAAAGGAATTTGGTTGAGTTTGTTCTTTCATAAATGTTTATTGCACACCTACCACATGGAGGTAGGGTGTCAGGGACGTGTAAAAGGACGGGACTAGCTTCTTCCCTACAAGGGACTTACTCTCTTGTCTGTAGCTTGTGCCGTGGATCTCTCTGATGCTTAGGTGAAGGTGGTGTGTGTCTTTTCAGAAAGCTGTTTTAATGCACAGAATAAAATACTTCGGATTTCAAAGGAAACCAATGACGCTGAAATCCAGTTAGTATTACAAAAACTTGTGTCACAGTAACATTTGCTTCTTTACTAATATCAGGGTTTAGCAGTGGGCCTAATAAATGCCTTAATTGTGAAGTACTATGAATGTAAGGAATACTGAGGCATTTCTAATAATTACAATGTGATGTTACTGTATCTTTTGTTGGGGCTACAGGTGTTGCTAGCACTACCATGGTGTGTTACTTTCATTCATAATTGAAGAGAATGCTGAATATCTGTTAGATGCTGATGAAGTAGAGAAGTATGTCTTTTTTCCAATCCAGGTTTATGGACCCCCTGAATTCCAAGCTTGATGTTAAGATCCTTTGAGTTAGGCGCTTTGGGGAGTGACCGATTCTTCAGCTCTGTTCAGGCTTCATAACTGCTCTGCAGTTGTCATGCCCCAGGATCTAGCTGAGGAGGGCTGCTCCCTGAGTGGGTGGTAGCATTGTGCAGCAGTGAGGTGTTAAGTGCTCTGGGGGCCAGGAAAGCTGAAGGTCAATGTCAGTGGGCACCCTGTATGGCCTTGGGTCAGGGCCAGCTGCTTCCCTTGGCCACGTTAACACGCTTGTGCATGCTTCAGAATGAGAATCAGATCCCAAGGGTCTTGTAGTCAGGACTGGGAGCTGTGACCTTGTATGTCTAGCCTACTGTCCTCTGCCCTTGACGCTGTAGAGCAGGCTCCAGTGTGGAGTGGAAGCGGATTCACAGGCATCTTGCACCTAAGGCTGTGAGGGGAGCCCTTGAGGTCTGCATTGTTTTCTGTGAGGTTACAGATGAGGTCGCCAGCTTGAAATGCAGCCGCCTCCGATGAGTATGTGTGGTGTATCCAGAGCATGGTTGGGGTCAGTGTCATTTAATAATGGCTTTTCCCCTTTATCTTTTCTTTCTAATTAAAAAAAATTATTTTAGTTGTTGATGGCCCTTTATTTTATTCATTTATTTATATGCAGTGCTGAGGATTAACCCAGTGCCTCACACGTGCGAGGCAAGTGCTCTACCAGTGAGCCACAATCCCAGCCCCTTCTTTTTTTTTTGGTACTGGAGATTGAACTCAGGGGCACTCAACCACTGAGCCACATCCCCAGCCCTATTTTGTGTTTTACGTAGAGAAGGTCTCACTGAGTTGCTTAGCACCTTGCTGTTGCTGAGGCTGGCTTTGAACTCGTAATTCTCCTGTCTCAGCCTCCCTAAGTGCTGGGATCCCAGGCTTGCGCCACCATGCCCGGCTCCCATCCCCTTCTTTCTAATATTTACTGGGTGCTTGTTGCATGCTTGACATGCTTTATACATTGATTACAACTCATTTAGTTATTAAAAACCCCAGAAGGTCCAGAGAATCGGGTCACTTTTCCAAGTTCACAGAGCTGGGAAGCGAGGGAGCCCAGGTTCAGATCAAGCATTTGGATGCCTGTCTGCTCTTTCTTCTAGCAGCCACCTGCTCTCTAGGGCCCAAGCCTGAGAAGGCCCTCGTGTTGATGTTGGTTTTAGTGAGTTGTGTCCATGGCGTTCCTTGAGTGGTCACGTCTGGCAAATCCTGGCCTCTGCTTTTTCCTCTGCCACCTCTGTGCTCCTCCCCTGGTCCCCTGCTCTGAAGGCATGCCCCACCCTGGTCTCACACTGGCAGGAGGCCTGCCCTGCTATCAGTGTTGTTAACGGTGGCTGCTGGGCTTGGCTTTGTCAGTAACATCAGGTTGACGAAGACAGTAATCTCAAACGACGAGCTCCCTGGCCTTTTAGGAGTCTAACTAGGGGCTTCTTTGCATAGCTTCTCAGAAGAAATCACATTGTTAGACCTTTTTTTAAAAAAAACAATAATGACAACAGTGGCTGACATTACTGTGAGCCTTGATTTGTGTTGAGTACACTGTGTTTAAGATTGATTATTCAGTTCTCTTAATCCTATAAGAGGTCCTATTTCCTTCATAAAGAAATCGAGGCTCAGATGAGTGACTCCAGTTTCCTGTCCACAGCCTGCAGATGATGGAATGGTGTCCTTCAGGTTCTGTTCCTGTTGGTCCTTTAATGCACCTCTACCAGTCTCCTGCCAGGGCCTCTTCCCCTGTGAAGATTCTCTGACTTAGAGAAGATTGTGATAGCATACCTCCAGGGTCATCAAACACTAACCCCTGGGGAGGCACTTAGCATTAGAGGTGTTTATTGAGTGACCTTAACTGCCAGGAAGTGAGTTAAGAGGATAGATCTAGCCCCTTAGGGCTGAGGGTTGGAGCATACGCTTGGGGCAGCCTGCAGTGGTGATCAGACCTGCAGAATGTTCCCTGAGTGTCAGCAAGTCTGCGTTTGGAGAGGTGGCCTCAAGGGTGAGTCATGGCTCTCTGCATGTCTAGGCGGACTCCGGCAGAGGAGGCAGCCCTCTGCTCCAGACTTTGGAGCGATTTGGAAAGGACAGGAGAATATTAAGTCCTTGCACTGTGCTCCCTGGTAGCCCTCATCTGCCTCTGAGCAGCTCCTGAGTCTGAGAGGTGACGCCTGGCCAGCTCCTGTGTAACATGGAGGATGGATGGAGAGGAGAGTAAGCCCTCGCTTCTCAGCAGCCCAGTCACCTCCTCTAGCCACTCTTTACTTTTTCTGACCATCTCCTGTTCTGCGTTTCTCTTGGCTTTTTATATTCATACTTTTCAAGAAGTTGGAGAAGAAAATGAGCTTTCCCTGTCCCTCCACCCTGCCCAGCCCTACCTCATAGCACCCCTGGAGTATTGGTGGTTGGTTGGAGGTGGAATGCCACTGGGCGAGGTGCTGGTTTCAGTTTGGGACAAATGAAGCTGTGTTGCCTGCAGCGTTTTCTGCAGTCTTTGCCGCAGGCCATGGCCTTCTGATTCTAGATGGAAAGCAGGTTGTCAGTCGGCTTAGGGGTTTGTGGTCATGAAATGGTGTGGACAGCTTGTCACTGGAGGATGCACACCCTGCAGGAAGCTGCAACCTTCACATGCACCCTGAGGATCCCGCAGATCCCGTTGGTTGTTGGTGGAGTGCGTGACCACTAGCCAGGGGGTCAGGAGAGCTGGGTTCCAGTTCTAACCCAGCCTTCACCTGCTGTGTGACCTTGGGCTGTCTCTGAATGGAGGGATTTGGAGTAGGTAGTCTCTGGCCACCCCCAGCCTGAACACTGTGTAGTTCTTTGTGTCATATATGTTCAATTTGAAAAGGCTCTGGAATAAACGCTTGGAATAAAAATTAACAAGAGGAGGCTAATTTAGTTGTCCTGGGAAGGTCATGTAGGTGCTAAATCATGTCTTCAAGTTCAATTATTTGTATATATTTTTAAACCTTTCTATGGTTTCCTGAGTACTTTTCTTGTTGCTTTTTAAAAAGTTGAGATTTAATTCACAAACCATGAAATTCATACTTGTCAAGTGCCCAACTCTGTGATTTTTAGTGTGCCCACCGTGCTGTAGCCACCACCACCTGCAATTCCATGACAATAACAAGGACACCATACCTGTGAGCAGTCACTCCCACTAACACAGCTACTAATCTGCTTCCTGTTCGCGTGGACTTGCCTGCTGTGGGCATTTTGTTTATGAAGTCATGCGATATGCAACTTTTTGTTGGAGGGGGGTATTGGGAATGGAACTCAAGGGCACTTGGCTACTGAGCCACATCCCCAGCCCTATTTTGTATTTATTTAGAGACTGAGTTGCTTAGTGCCTTGCTTTTGCTGAGGCTGGCTTTAAACTGTCGATCCTCCTAACTCAGCCTCCCCAGCCACTGGGATTACAGGTATGCACCAACGTACCCAGCTCTCCTTGCCTTTTTATGGCTGGATAACTTTTTAGTTATACATGGATGCAGTGTCTTTAGTTTGTTTATTTATTTTTATGTGGTGCTGAGGATTGAACCCGGTGCCTCACATGTGCGAGGCAAGCGCTCTGCCACTGAACCACAACCTCAGCCCAGTATAGTACATTTTATTTATCCATTTGTCAGTTGATGGGCCTTTGGGTCATTTCTGCTTTGGGGCTGTTATAAATAATGTTCTGAATATTTCTGTGCAAAGGTTTGTGTGGACATTGGTTTTCATTTCTCTTGGGTATATACCTAGGAGTGGAACTGCTGAGTCTTACAGTGACTCTGCTTCACTTTTTGAAGAACTGCCAAATGGCTCTCAATAATGATGGCACATGTGAACGTTCCTGTTTCTCCTCATCCTTGTCAACATTTGCTGTTGTCTGTCCTTTGGTTAGGCCCATCTCAGTAGGTGTGAAGTGGTATCTCACCGTGGGTTTCTTGGATTTGCATGTGGAGTGATATTCCATGCGCCTATGGCTGTTTGTATCCCCTTTGGAGGAATATCTATTCAGTCATTAGCCCATTTTTATATTGGGTCGCTTGTCTTTTTATTGTTGAATTGCAAGTATACTTTAGACATTCTGGACACTAGGCCCTAAACAGGTAAGATAATTTGCAAATATATTTTTTAAAGTATTTTTTTAGTTGTAGATGGACACAATATCTTTATTCATTTATTTTTATGTGGTGTGGAGGATTGAACCCAGTGCCTCACATGTGCAAGGCAAGTGCTCTACCACTGAGCTGCAGCCCCAACCCCTTTGCAAATATTTTCTCCCATCTTGTGGATTGTCTTTTTACTCACTTGGTGTCCTTCAAAACACATAGAAACTTATTTTTTTAAAATATTTTTTTAGTTGTAGATGGACACAATGTCTTTATTTTATTGCTTTGTATGTGGTGCTGAGGATCGAACCCGGGGCCTCACGCATGCGAGGCAAGCGCTCAACCGCTGAGCTACAATCCCAGCCCGAAACTTATTTTTTGATGAAGTCTGGAATAGCTGTTCTTTTGGTTGCTTATGTTTTGCTGCTGTATTTAAGAAACTCTTCCCTAATAAGGTCCCGAAGACCGGTGCCTGTGTTTTCTTCTGTTGTAAGGTTTTAGCTCTTGCATTCAAGTCTGCTGCGTTTTGAGTTAATGTTGAATATGACGTGTGGCAGGTCCAGCTTCATTTTTCTGCATTTCTGTTTGTCCCAGCACCATTTGTTGGAAAGATTTTTCTTTTCCCCTTGAGTGCTCTGTGTCTTCTACCAAAACCAGTTGATCTTTGATGTATGGCTTTATTTCTTGAGTCTTAATTCTATTCCATTGACCTTTATGTCTTTTCTGTGTGAAACCCATTATTGTGGGTTTGGGATGGGAGTTGAAATCATGAAGTATGAGTCCAAGTTTGTTCTTCCTTTTCAGTACTATGTTGGGTCTTCTTGGTCTCTCGTTTCCATTGGAACTTTAGGATCAACCTCAGTTTCTGAAAAAAATCCAGCTAGGTTTCTTATGGGGTTGTATGAAATCAGTAGATCAATTTGGGGAGTATAAACATCTTTAATAAACCATCTTCACATCCTTTAATCTATGAACTTGGGATGTTTTTCCACTTATTTAAGTCTTTAATTTCAAAAATGTACTTTGTTAAATTTATTCTTAAATATTTTATTCTTTTTGTTATTGTGAATGAAATTATTTTCTTAATTTCATTTCTGGATTGTTTATTGTTAGTGTCTAGAAATACAGTTAATTTTTGTATATAGATATATCAGAAATAGCTTTATTTGTTCCTTAACAAGCTGGCTGCCTTTTCTTGCCTAATTGCTGGTTCAGTTCTTAATCATGTTTAAGTGCCTAATGATGTGCGCAGAATAGTGGCTCAGTGACTCCCTAACAACTGGTATCAAAACAACCGTTTTTATGTACAGCTGAAATTCCTCATATTTAATTTGATTTGTTTTACTCCTCCTCATTTGGGAAGATTTGCCTTCTTATCTGTCTGCAGAGGGAGTGAGTTGCAATGTGTCTGGCATTGGTAGGTGGTTTCACTTGGCTGTGGTGTTGGGGTCACCTGGAGGCCTCACAGTTCAGCAGAAACTGCCCGTCTGTCCTTGGAACCCCAGCTCCTTGCCACTGTTGCTTCTGTGGCTGTTTTGGTGGCCTCTTACCAGAAGCATCACCTTGATTTGTTCCCCATGGACAGTCACTCAGGTCTTGACTGGAGGTAATTGTTGAAATGCCTGGTTTTCTTCTCACCTTGTAAATGGTTTGCATTTTTTTTGACAAATAGGGAGGCGGCGTGCTCATTGCTGGAGCGGCTGGGTTGTCAGAACCCCTAGGTTTGGTGTGCTGTGGCTGCAGCTCGCCAGATTGTGAGCTTGAGACCTGGAAGAGGTTCTGCTGGGTCCTTTCCCAGCAGAGAGAGCCCTGGATGGGAATGTTGGGAGGCAGGATGGCTGGCCGCCTATCCATCTCCCTTCTTTCTGTCTCCTGCTCCGCCTTCTCTCTGGGGACAGGATGCTATGCTGCAGTCTAAGTAGTACCCAAAGACCCCATTTCTCCTCCCCCACCCCCTTTCTTCCCTGCATTTACTCTCAATTGTATATTTCCAGACCCTCTGGGCTTGTGTTTTCTTTTTTTTTTAAACATTTATTTTTTACTTGTAGGTGGACAGAATATCTTTGTTTTATTTTTATGTGGTGCTGAGAATTGAACCCAGTGCCTCACGCATGCTAGGCGAGCACGCTACCACTGCGCCACAACCCCAGCCCTTGTGTTTTCTTTTTAAAGAAGCTGCCCCACCATAGGGATCTTGGGAGTGGGGCTGCAGTTTGTGATTTCAGGCCTCCACCATCTCTCAGGTCACATGTATAAGCTGCTGCACTGGCAATGACATTGAACACTGGCCTCCTTTCCTGCCATCCGGCCTCCTCTCAGTTTTCCAAAACAGGGCTTATTGTAGCCTTCCAAGTGATTTATTATCTTCTGCAGCAACATTGGAAGAAGCTTAATTTTTGAAGTACACAGTTTTCTTCTTTATGGTCAGACTGAAGGAGGTTCCATTGATCTTATGACAAAATGGCTTTAGTCATCGCGAATATGAAAGCTCTTCAGGGCCCCTGCTCTATTTGCTCTTTTAATTTATGAACCTCCTTGGGTCTGTCAGGCCACTGTACCCTAGGCCAGTCAGGCCTGCGCTGTCACGTCAGGGCTTCATTTCTGCCTCTAATACGATGTGAACTGCTGTAAGGTTCTGCCAGATTTGGGTTTGAGTGAGGAGTGGTAGTGTCAGCAAATGAGTGTTCCAGAAATTCATTTTTTCTATTTTTCCAAAGGAAAATGTACTGTTAGCTCACAAAAGCTGTCAGTCAAAAGATATGTATGAGTACTTGGGAGGCAGCGAGAAGACCTCCAGCGCAAGAGGCTCTGTTGTTTTCCTGTAGGTCGGAGGCGTGGTGTCCTCAGGCTCCCAGAAGAGACCACACTGGGAAATAGGAGAGCAACAAGGCCAGCAGGGAGGAAAAGAGAAGAATTAGACCAGCGCAGAAGGGCAGGAATACCTCCTCCAGGAGTCCCAGAGGGTCTTACTCAGCTACAGCAAGCGTCTCTAAGTGGGTCTAGCTCAGTGGTAGGTGCTGGCCTAGCGTGAGCGAGGCCCTGGTTTTGGTCTCCAGTGCCAACATCACCACCAAGAGTTGAAATCAGAGTCCTCAGTCTTGGTGGGCTGGGAGCATGTGATTCACTAAGGAAAGTTTCCATGAAAATAGTTTCTTAATTTTGTTGTGTAATTTTGGTGATTTGGGTTCACTGAGAAAATCAGCGCGTGTGGCTCAGCCTCTTCCTGGGCTGTTGGCTCGTGGAGGCTTCAGTGTGTCTGAGGATGGAGCTCGGCTCTGGCAGAATGAGCCTTGGCGTGTGGGCATCTGCGCTGAGCACCAGGACAGGGAGGGCAGCCTTTGAGTCACTGGGAAGTGTGGGCCCCTGGCTGACCTCCCCATGCTCTGGCACTCCCAAATCCAAAGTGCCCTCTGTGTGCAGTTCCTAGCGTCCACGTGGGGTCCCTGGCCAGCCCGAGTGTGCCCACAGAGCCCAGCGATTGGTTCTCAGAAGATGTTATTGACTCTGGGGTCCAGGAAGCCCCGACTTTGTGATTTCATGACTTTTCCTTTAGAAGGTTACTGCGTATTTGGAAATAAATTCATTTGGGTTGGCAATATTAAGGTTGTCATGTCATCCTTAATTAGAGAGACAGAAAAATCCTTTCAGAATTATTGAAGTGTCTGCTCTATTAAGCATCCTAATTAATACCTAATTTCTTCTTTGAAAAATATATTGATCCTGTCTGTTCCTCTGTGGAGCTTCCCTAAGATCCCCTAGCCCTCAGAGCCACTTTCTTCTCTAGATTCTTGAAACAGGTGCTCTCTGACTCACTTCGTGACCCTTTTGTCCTCCACGTGTCCATTCATCCACCGTCCATCCGTGTACCCAGCACTGGGGCCGACCTGGGGCGTCTGCTCTGAAGCATGAAGCGCTCTGCATGAGGAATCTGGTGGCGTGCAACCCAAACCCTAACCTCTTTGCTGGGCGTGGGCTCCGCTGTGGAGTGGGATTCCATCAGAGTGGCAGGGCGGCTTGAGTTGAGCTGCATGACTGCAACAGTGCAGGCTGGCTCAGTGCACTGTCTTGTGCTGTTCCGTCAGGACAGAGGTCAGCAAATAGCCCACAGTCTGCTGTGTACAAAAAATATTAGCTAAAAATGGTGTTTGGGGTTTTTAAAGGGAAAAAGAAAACCCAAAGAATATACAGCAGAGACTGCGAGAGTTTGTATGGCCCACAAAGCCTAAGATGTTTCCCATTGGCCCCTTTATGGGAAAAGTTGGTCCTACTCCTGGTTTGGAGCATTGGGTTCAAGTAGATGGACAGCCTTTCCCAACTGGGACAGTATTTGGATGTAAGGAACCTAAAGGCACTTGTACCCAGTGACTTCCCATTGTGGAAACACCCCTCGGTGGTTTACATGAAGTGAAAACATACCTTCACGTTTACCTCTTGTGTCCGTCACCTCTTGAGGTCATGATTAAGTCCAGGTGACAGGTGGGTCAGAGCTGGATGAGGAGGCCTGAGATTCTCTGCTGGGAACTGATTGAGGAGGGTGTAGAGCAATTGCAAAGCCTGAGTAAAGCTGGACCCAAGGAGGACTGGTCTGGTGTGGGGGTGGAGTCAGTAAGGGAGGGGGAGAGCTCAGGAAAGGCCAGAGGCGGGGACACCATGGGACAAACTGGCTGCACAGGGGAGGTAGCATCCAGGGCATTGGGAACACCTAGTGTGTATGGCGGGGTCCTTCATGGCGACCTCTCCCTGGTTAGACCGTCTGCTGGGTTGGCCGTCACCTGGTTGGTGGGCTTGTGGCTGGATTGTTCGGGCCTTCGTTTCCTTCTTTATTAAAGCTCAGCACCAGGCCTTGGATGCCCAGAGTCCCTGCCTTCTAGGGGCTCCTGAGCTAGAAGCAGGAGAAGTGGCAGTTCTGCCAGGGAGAGGCTCAGCCAGCTTCAGGGACCTGCGCCTGGGGTGGTTTCCTGTGTGCCTCCTCGCACATGCCTGCCTCACCCACCCCAGTGCCTGGCAGAGGGGCTGGTGGGTGGGTTGGGTATTTGGTCTCAGGCTGAGGGCCATGTACAGAAGTGTACTGTAAGCAAACTATAATAAAAATATTCAAAGTACAATCTCGTCTTTGCCTTTAAGGAACCTGCTGTTTGAAAATAAAAGATCAAAGCCAGGCATGGTGGTGCACGCCTGTGATCCCAGCACCTTGGGAGACTGAGACTGGAGAATCGCGAGTTCAAAGCCAGCCTCAGCAACGGCGAGGCGCTAAGCAACTCAGTGAGACCCTGTCTCTACATAAAACACAAAACAGGGCTGAGGATGTGGCTCAGTGGTTGAGTACCCCTGAGTTCAATCCTGGTACCTAAATATAAAAATGAAAATAAAAGATCAATCATTCAGTCAGTCAGCCACTGAATACCTGTGCATTTATATAAAGCCTATTGTATACCTGTACACTCTTTAGGGAGCACCGTCCTTCCCTGAGGCCATGCAGGGCACTGAACAGTCTGCCTGCCACTTCTCTCTTCAACAACCGGTGCCTGTGTCTTGATCTGAGAATGGCGCTCAGTTGCTTGAAAGGCCCTTGCCAGCATGGGGAGTCTACCTTGCAAAGTCTCGCCAGCCGCCTGCTAAGGGCTTTGCAGTAAATGGGAGAGTGGCGGAATCAGCAGAGGGGAGTGCTGCCTCTGCCCGAAGCTCTGCCCTGGCTGCCATACAAGACCACCCTGTATCACAGCCTCCCTGCCTCTGAAGCCTAGGAGGGAGGACTCAGCAAACAGGTCACAGGGAGCCTGGGAAAGCAGGGCCTGCTGCCATCTTCTAAAAATGCCAGCAGTCTCTGACCTGGCCTGGCATCTCCAGCTCCCACCAGGGATGAGAAGTGCTTGGAGATTGGAGAGAGATGGCACGTGGCACCTGGCTCAGGAGCCAGCCCCTCCTGCTTGTGGGGGTCAGTGGGCCCTTCAAACCACTGTTCCTGTTGGAGCTGGGGACAGGCGATTGTCAGCAGAGCCTGAGGGTGAGCCGGTGGCTGCTCAGCAACCCCTCCTGTGGCCCAGGAATCTGCTCTCGCCTGGGGCAACTGCAGTGCTGCTCTGCCTGGGAAGTTTCCATCCTCACCAGCAACCTCCCCACCCCACATCCTGCATTTTTAGGGTGCTTGGTCTCTGCTGCACCTTCAACCCCTCACCCTAAGGCACACGCTCTGTGAGGGAAAGACGTTGGCATGAGTGCCTGTGCCCTGCAGCACCGGGCACTTGAGCACTGTCTCCTTCCTTGTGTCTGTCAGCGGCCAGTCTCCTGTAGAATGCAGGGCACCATCCACACAGTGGACCTGCTTCCTGTGTTTGTCTTCTCACTTCCTGAAACCAGCTGTAAACTCCTGAGAGCAGGAGTTCATTTTTCTTTTCCTTTTTTTGGTACTCGACTGTTTTCAAAACACCAATAGGGTAGGGCAGGCATGGTGACATTTTATAGCTGAGGGGACAGCCTCCCCGAGGGTTAGTGGCTTCTTTACACAAGATATCAAGTGGGTGGCCCTGAGACTGGACCAGGATCTTACAGCTCCTGTCCAATGAGCAATCTTCCTGTTTCCCAGAACCAGTGGAGTATCTGGGAGGTGCTTAGTAATCATTTTATTGAGTTTAAAAAAAAACAGTGTGGGCCCGGCCTTGGCAGGTGTGCTTGCTCTGCTTCTGACTTCTGTCCAGTTCCTGTTGGAGCCGGGTGTCAAGTGTTATATGTGCACTGTTTGTAAAGCACCACCGTGTTCAGAAGGGACTGGAGAGGACAGATAATGAGGAAGTATTCACACGCTATGTCAGAAGAGAGTTAATAGGACCAGTTGCTATTAATACAAATGGTTTCCGCCGTCCAGGAAGAGCACTGCAGACTCCTAATGCAGATAACAGCAGCAGGACTGGAGAATGCATTGCAGATATCACTGGGCAATTACAACCGGATGCAGTGGGTGAATCATTCAATATAAGGGTTTAGGAATTCCTGAATTTTCGTGTAAAACATAATTCATGGCCCACGTTTGATAAGGAGGCTTTAGCTCTGTGACCCTGGAGAAGACAGCCTCTTGAAGTATTTATCATGGGAATGGAACATCCTTTTGAGATACCCATAGCTTCCTTCAGTATTAAAAATACGTTCATGTCATCTGTCATCGTGAGTATTCCGGTTTCAGTGCCTATTTCTGTTTTTACTTCCTGCCCACTCACTGCTGTCCTCGAGAAGAGCAGGGGATTTGGGGTGATAGCGAAGCAATGCCCGGTCTTTGAGTCTCTCATCATATTACCTCTTCTTCCTCATTCCCTTGGTTGCTGTGTTTGGTGGGGACAGGGTGGCTGTCGCAGGGATGGACCCCCTCTGGGGCTGTGGTGTCTGCTGTGTGATGGGGTAGATGGCACCCCTCCTCCTGAGCAGAGTTCCTCTGTGATATGCACATCAGTGGGCTCTTTCCATCTGGCCGTTGCGATCTGAATCTCTCAGATTCTCAGGGATGACAGGATGCGTAGGTGACCCGCACACCCAGATGCAGATCATCTCTGTTGATACCTCATATATGTAAATTTATGCTGCTTAGTTGACATGGGCCGATGAACGGTGCTCTTCCTAAACGGCACCCTATAGCCAGTAGGGCCAGAATTTGAGTTTTGTCATCACGGGAGTGAGATCCATTGGGGGTCCTATTTCCTGCTGAGTTTCTGTGACACTTGCAGAGGCTCCCAAAGCCTCTCTCAGGGCTGCAGGACTAGAGGTGGAAGGGGTGGCTTCTGTGAGTGCTGCTGGCTCCTCTAGGGGATTGGGGGTCTGCTCAGTGATGTGGGAGCTCCTGT